>PVJN01045180.1:0-17008 GCA_004026805.1 Lasiurus borealis
AAGCCACACAGAGTGGCTCCAATCTGTTTAGATAAGGTGTTCATTCCTTCCAGCTTTTCATGTTTCAACTTCTGCGGGGCCTGGCGTACATCCACCACCAACACGTCCTTCACCGGGACCTGAAACCCCAGAACATTCTCATCAGTCACCTGGGGGAGCTCAAGCTGGCCGACTTCGGTAAGCTGCCCCCCAGCCTCCCGGGCTGCGGACAATGCTGCCTTTGTGTGCGCGTGTGCAGAGCATGGCCGAGTCGGGGCCTCTGAAACGCGGGGGCCCGGGGAGAGGCGGGCTGTGTGCGGGAATCACACTGCCAGATCGGAAGTGGAGGCGAGGCGTGGAGACACGGACAGCTCTCTAGGATCATACCAAGCTCCAGTCTGGGCAGATCCTAAAATCTTGGGCATCCCTACTACCTACTGCCTTTTTTTAAATTTTAATAAATCTTTATTGTTCAGATGATTACAATTGTTCCTCTTCCTCCCCCCACCCCATAGCTCCCCTCCACCTAGTTCCCACCCCATCCTCTGCCCTTACCTCCCCCCCACACTGTCCTCATCCATAGGTGTATGATTTTTGTCCAGTCTCTTCCCGCACCCCCTCACCCCTTTCCCCCTGAGAATTGTCAGTCCACTCCCTTTCTGTGCCCCTGATTCTATTATATTCTCCAGTTTATTCTGTTCATCAGATTTTCAATTCACTTGATTTTCAGATTCGCTTGTTGATAGATATGTAGTTGTTGTTCATAATTTTTACCTTTACTGTTTTCTTCTTCCTCTTCTTCTTAAAGAATACCTTCCAGCATTTCCTATAACGCTGGTTTGGTGGTGATGAACTCCTTTTAGCCTACTGCCTTTGTGACATAGAGACATCCGTAGAGTGAACTGTGCTTGGTAGGTGTCTGTAAATGCAGGTGGAGACACACATTCTATCGGAGTAGGTTGAGGGTACCCCGGGATGACAGGATCAAGCCCCAGATTGTCGGTAGACTCTGCCTGCAGTGAGGGCTCTTTGTGTCTATGTAGGTGAGGCTTTTATGTCCACCAAAGTGATGCCACTTTCTCCTGAGTGTGACTGTATCTTCCCATGTGAGCACTTAGCACAGATTATAACCACACACACACACACACACACACACACACACACACACTCATTTGTGTGATCATTTTCACTCCTCCACTAGACCATGGGCATTATGAGGGCAGCCAGGGTCCATATATATATATATATAATTATTATTATTGATTTTTTACAGAGGAAGGAAGAAGGATAGAGAGTTAAAAACATCGATGAGAGAAAAACATGGATGAGGACAGTGGGGGGGTGGTAAGGGCTGTGCGGTGGCTGCAGCCCTTTGTTCTGAGACGGTAGCTTTCCTCGGGGCAAGGCAGACATTTCACAGACATTTCAAAGACATCTCCTATTGGGGATGTGCCTGCAACCAAGGTGCATGCCCTGTGACCAGAATCGAACCTGGGACCCTTGAGTCCCCAGGCCGACGCTCTCTCCACTGAGCCACCCCGGTTTCGGTGGGATCCATGTTTGCTTACTGTTATATCCCTGGTGCCTGGCGCCAGAGTCAGTTCTACAAATCCTGGCTGGAGAGCCGGTTCCGTATGAGCGAGGAGCCACTCTGCCCGGGTGGCGGATGTCAGTGGCTGTGCGGTGGCTGCAGCCCTTTGTTCTGAGACGGTAGCTTTCCTCGGGGCAAGGCAGACATTTCACAGACGTTCATTTATCCGTGCCCCGCCACTGGGACTCATCTGCTGAACATTCTTCCGGCCGTGGGTCACGTGGTCTGTGGGATCTGGCTGGCAAAGTGAAAATGACTCATCTAAGGCCCTACCAAACTAACCGGTTTGGATCAGTAAACACACACACACACACACACCGCCCTTTCTCTAACTGGGGATTCCCGGACGGCAGGAGCGGAGGGCGGCCGCGTTGGTTATGAATGGAGTTCCCTCGCTGTCACAGACACCCAGAATCACAGGCGGAAACATGCTAGAAGCTCACTTGCTCTCACCACCATCTGAGCTGAGCAGTCAGAGCGGGAAAGGTGGCACCCCGGTGCGTGTGCCCCCTCCTTCTGTCTGCGGCCCCATCGTCTCCAGGGTGTTGCCCCCCCCCACCCCCAGGTGCACATTTCAAGATGCTGCCGCCTCCTTCTTATTGCAGCGGGAGGAGGGAGATCTGGAGGCTCACCTATCGCTTCTGCTCGGGTTGTGCAGGAGGGATGTAGGCACTCGTTACACTTAGCTGCCAGGAAGGTCACGTCCAGCTGCAAAGTTGGCCGGACGGTGAGAAATGGACTTGATGGAGAAGTGCAAAGGACTGAGCTAGTTGGATAGTTTTATTCGAAGCACCCAGAGTGTGTGTGTGTTCCTTGCTTTTTAATCTCTTCATTGATGAAGGTGTTACGTATGTGTCTATAGTCCCCCATTTCTCCCCCCATCCCCCCACTCATGCCCTCACCCCCCTGTGGTCTGTGCCCATTGGTGAGGCTTATAGGCATGCAGACAATCCTTTGGTTGATCCCTCCCTCCCTTCCTCCCACCCCCGCCTTCCCTCTGAGGTGTGATGTCTTCCTTTTTAAATACCGTTCGCTCAGCCAGCTGTACCTCCTTGGTAGACTGAGTCACTGTGGCTCTCCAGAGATCCCAGGACAACGGGTGCTGTGCTTCTCCCCTCTGGCCAGGTCTTGCTCGGGCCAAGTCCATTCCCAGCCAGACCTACTCTTCGGAGGTTGTGACGCTCTGGTACCGCCCTCCCGATGCCTTGCTCGGAGCCACCGAATATTCCTCGGAACTGGACATCTGGTAAGAGGAGCCGGCCTACCCTATAGGGTTACTTTAACATCTGTAGAATGTTTTTAATAATAATTCTAATGACAGAATGAAGAGTTGTCTACAGAAACATCAAGTGCAGTGCAATACCCATCCCATTGGATTTTCCCAATCACTCTACAAGTTTTCACGGTTAAAGAAACGGAGACTCAGATCGGTCTTGCCCAAGGCATCTGAATCCTCTGTTCTTTCTACCATGCCTCACCTCCTAGGTCTTCTCTTCAGTCCTTGGTCTTTTCTCCTTGACCTCAGAAAAACACACATGTAACATACCCGTATTTTCTGGCGTATAAGACGACCCCCAACTTTTCCAGTTAAAATATAGAGTTTGGGATATACCTACCCTATAAGACGACACCGGAATTTTGAGAAAGTTATCCTAGCTTAAAAAGTCATTTTATACGCCGGAAAATTTGATATTCCCAACACACACACACACACACACACACACACACACACACACGTCTGTCCATGTATGCTCACACATGTCCAAACATAGTTCAGCACCTGGTGGCAAAAGCACAGTGACCAAGAATCAGGAGACCTGATTTTCATGTCAGTTCTTCTCCTAATCAGTTTCTCTGGATTATGTTATCTTGAAAAAGCCATATATCCCCTTTGTGTCTGTGTTTCTTTACTTTTAAAATGCGGGTAACAAACTCTCCCCTGGAGGGGTTCCATGGGGTTGTAGTTCAAGTGTAAGAACAAGACAGATGGTGTCAAGTAGAGCCACCGTGTTGGGAAGGCTCTTGGATGAAAGGGATGTGGTGATGAGTGTGCGCTCTCAGGCGCTCCTTGTTCCGAGGGCAGTGCTGTTAAGTTATCTAGGCCTTATTCCTGAAATATCTCAGGCATTTGGGGGGCACAGTTAGATGTGTGGCGACTACAGTCATAGCCACCTCCTCAAAGGTAAAAAAAAAAAAAATACATGGACTTCTTTCAAGACCTTAGAAGGTCATATATAAACAGCAGGCCCTGTTTATAAAAAAATCAATAATGGATTAAAAGCATTAAACAATATCCATCCTAAAAGACTAAACTCAGCTTTAAATTTCCCAAAGAACTGAGAAAGGTTGCAGAAATTTCCCCCCGTGATTCGGAAGCATTGACTTCCTAATCCCCGGAGCCAGACACACAGAGAGAGATCAGCGCAGGGGGCGGAGACCACTGGATGGTACTCACCAGCTCAGTTTCGGAGTTGGCTGATCTCAGAGTTGACCATTGCTAGCAACCAGGATGATTTTAAACCATGTGACAGTTTTCCATTACTCCTATTCTTCTCCACTTGCTGTTTACATTATACCTTTTATATCTATTGCTTTAAAGACAAGAAGCAAAAAAAATAAAGTGAATATTTAAGGACAAGCTAATGAGACGCTTTAAGATGACAATAGTTCTAAAAATTTGCCTCAAGATATTACTGATGAGATTCTTTGGTAATCCTCACTGAGGATACTTCTTCCATTGATTTTTTTTTTTTTTTTTTTTTTTAGAGAGAGAGTGGAAGGAGCGGAAGAGACAGAGAGAGTACATGCCCTTGACCAGAATCCTTCAATCCACAGCCAACGCTCTATCCACTGAGCCAAACTGGCTAGAGCTAACCAGATTCTTAAGTTACATTTGTCCGGCCAAAGATGTTTTAACACATATCAAGATGTCTCCTATATGTGGAAAATCATTAAAAAGTAAAAATGTGGCCATTATATCCAAATTGACTTTTTAAAAATTGGGGATAAAAACAACCTGCTATTTGAGGGAGAACCTCAATCTAATAGTTTTTATTTATATACATATAAAAGTCTAAAAATAAGCCAGTTGATTATTTAAAATGCAAACCAAATATTAGCTCATGAAAACATTTCTTTAGAAACATTTCTTTAGAAATAATAAAATACATTTAAATTTAAACTTTAAAAATATGTACATATATTCAGTCTCTAAACCAGACACACAATAAAAATTATGTTCTTGTTTGTCAAGAAATCGTCTGCCGTGGCTGGCATGGCTCAGTTGGGTAGAGCGTGATCCTGCACACCCCAGAGTTCGATTCCCCGCCATGTTTGATCCCAGACAGGATGTGCTCACGAGGCACCTGATTGCTGTTTTCCTCTCACTCTGATGTTTCTCTGTTTCTCTCTCAAGTCAATGAAAACATATCCTTGGGTGAGGATTGAAAAAAAAAGAAAGAAATTTGCTTTCTCTTACTCAAGTTAAAGTAAATTAAATAACACGTGTCTACAGTCAGATAAAAAAGCAAAAATTTATCATCTGGGATAAATACACATGAATAATATTAAAGGCCATATTTAATATGACTCTTTAATATGATAATTTGTAATAAAATGTTTTACTTCCATATCCTTTACCATGCCAGACCAAAAAATGCCAAGCTGGTTCAAGGAGTTTGCCAAAGTGTGTGTCATGGTGAAAGGGATTTGGAGTCAGTGTCTCAGACCATGGGGATCGTCTCTTTACTCTGTCAACTGAACCATTCTTATTGTCCAGAAGTCTATCAGAATAAAAGCGTGCATTATTAGCAAAATAAATCATACTTCTTACTCTCTCTCAATGACCAATCTCTCATTTGACGACATAGGGAAGGAAACGGGAGAATTTCCTTTCAGCCCCTTTAGTCTGTTTTCAGATGCACACTCTTGCTGCATCTTACGATCAGCAGCATCTCACCGTAGCCGTCAGCCCGGCTGCCCTGTACGCATTGCCATGGCACATGTGTGACCGTCACACGTGCCAGCGTCAGGACTTGCAGCCTGGGTGCCAGAGACTTGGAAGAGTCTTGCAGACAGAAGCTCCTCATAGCCCCCTTCTCCCCTCCCCCTCCCCCCCCAGAACCCCCCAGTTGTGGAAAGAGAGAGAATCGGGCACGTTTAGCCGCATTCTTTAAGCAGGCGTCAGAAGCAGGCTATGCAGCTGCAAGGTCAGCTTGGAAGCCCAGCACCGGTGACACTTAGTTCTTTAGCGGGTTATTTTAAGACACGCTGTGTCATCAAACTCCTGAGGTGGAGGACGACGCCACGGATAAACATAGACATCAAAGAGTCTGAGGCAAATGCTGAATATGGAGAAAAGTCCCAGGGACACCTAGACCCATGTCTTTCACTTGGCGTTCCGGTCTCTGCCTGCACGAGTATGACACAGGATGAAATAATCTGTCTCCTTGAGTGTATAACAGCCCTTTCCATCGGTAGAGAAAAGCACCGTTCTGCGCATGTCACAGTTTTAGCGTGCAGGTGTTCTGTTTCTTCATAGCACATGCAATAGCGGTGCCGCTGACCATGATAGCATCTTAGGTTCGGGGGAAGAGAGTGTTCAGCTGCGAGGTTCAGAACTCTCCCCTCCTCTCATAAAAATGGACAGTTAATGAGCTTGGGTGAGCCAGCACGTTTGCTCTCTATACTGTGTTCCTAAATGCTGTTTGCTTTCCATTTTAACAAACAGCTGCAGGCTCTTCTTATTTCAGTGGACAGAGGGACTTTTATTTATTTTTTTATTTTTGCCCAAGATTGTATAATAGCATGTGGCCTCTATCTAACTGTCCCCAAAATATTTCCTGGGAGGAGAAATGCGAGCAGTTCAGTTTTGCAGATCTGCTTTCCTTATTTCTTTTGCTAGGGGCGCCGGCTGCATCTTTATTGAAATGTTCCAGGGTCAACCTTTGTTTCCCGGGGTCACCAGCATCTTCGAACAGCTGGAGAAGATCTGGGAGGTAAGAGAAGAATTCCTCGTAGGAAGAAGAAATATCTGCGTTTGCAAACTTTACAGGGAGGAAGGGAGAGGGATAGAGAGAAACATCCATCAGCCGCCTCTTGCACACCCCCTACTGGGGATGTGCCCGCAACCAAGGTACATGCCCTCGACCGGAATCGAACCTGGGACCTTTCAGTCTGCAGGCTGACTCTCTATCCACTGAGCCAAACCAGTGAGGGCGTTTCAAACTTTAAATCAGATTTGCCTTTGAGACGAATGCCGCAGTGCATCTGCTTTGAGATATGAAGCTACATGTTAAGGTCATTTGTGTTTCTCCAGCTGACAGTATAAGCACCTTGGGGATGAGTGGCTTGAAGCCCCTCTTGCCCTGTGACACCCCATGAATCTACCTGCGCCCCATATTGTAGTCTCCGTCTCTCGGGGCGATTTCTGCCGTTCCTACTTCAGCATATGTCCGCCTGCCCACCGCCAGCTCCATTTCTACTATCTGTTTGGCCCTGGATCTTCGTCAACCGAAGACAAGACACTAAATCGCCATAGAAGTCCAGTGGAAGCAAAGGCTTAGCATGTTCGTGTGAGAGAAAGACAGTATTTATCATGCTCCTCCAAAACCAAATTCCTAGGATGTTAAGGTGCTTTTGCGTGCGTGGTTTCATTTCTTTTATTCTTAAGTTTTATTTTTAATTAGGATTTACATTCCATGTTATTTTGTATTAGTGTCAGGCGTACAGCATAGTGGTTAGACAGTCATATAAAGTGATCTCCCTGGTATTTCCAGGACCCACCCAGCACCGTCCATAGTTATTGCAATATTACTGACTACATTTCCTGTGCTGTACTTTACTCTCCATAACTATTTTATTGCTACCAATTTGTACTTCCTTTTTTAAAAAAAAATACATTTTATTGATTTTTTTACAGAGAGGAAGGGAGAGGGATAGAGAGTTAGAAACATCGATGAGAGAGAGACACAGATCAGCCGCCTCCTGCACGCCCCCCACTGGGGATGGACCCGCAACCAAGGCACATGCCCTTGACCGGAATCAAGCCTGGGACCCTTCAGTCCTCAGGCCAACGCTCTATCCACTGAGTCAAACCGGTTTCTGCCCAATTTGAACTTCTTAATCCCTCACCTTTGTCACCCAGTTCCCCCAAACACCTCCCCTCTGGCAACTATCAGTCTGCTCTCTGTGTCTCTGAGTCTGTTTCAATTTGGTTTGCTCCTTTAGTTTGGTCTTTAGGCTCCACATACAAGTGAAATTATACAGTATTTGTGTTTCTCTGACTGACATATGTCACTTAGCATAATACCCTCTAGGTTCATCCATGCTGCTGTAGGTGGTAAGATGTTATTTTCTATAACCAAGTAATATTTCATTGCATACCCATGCTCTATTGATAGGCTGCTTCCATATATTTTTTAAAAATTTATCTTTATAGTTGAAAGTATTACAGATGTCCCTTTTTCCCCCCATTGACTCCTCCACCCCACTTCCCAGGCCTTCCTCACACTATTGTCTGTGTCTATGGATGAGGCATACATACCTATAACCTCTACCCACTCACCATCCACCCCTGCCTTCCCTCTGAGATTCTGTTCCATTCTTCTGTGTCTCGGATCTATTTTGCTTCCATATCTTGGCTATTGTAAATAATACTGTAATGAACGTAGGGGTACGTGTATTCTTTCTAATGAGTGTTCTGAGTTTCTGTGGATATGTACCCAGAAGTGGAATCACTGAGTTGTAAGGCAGTTCCATTTTTAATTTTCTGAAGAACCTTCATGCTGTTTGTCAGAGTGGCTGCACCAGTCTGCAATCCCACCAGTAGTGCACGAGGGTTCTCTTTTCTCCACATCCTTGCCAAGAGTTGTTTGTTGATTTATTGATGATAACCCATTCTGACAGGTGTGAGGTGATATCTCTGTGTGTTTTTAAATATATTTTTATTGATTTCTGAGAGGAAGGGAGCGAGAAAGAGAGAGAGAAAGAGAGAGAGAGATATCAATAGTTAGAGAGAATCATTGATTGGCTGCCTCCTACTGGGGACCAAGCCCACAACTCTGGCATTTGCACTGACCAGGAATCAAACCGCGACTGCCTGGTTCATAGGTCAACGCTCAACCACTGAGCCACACTGGCTATTCTAGAATGTATCTTTGATACACACATAAAGGTGAAAAAACTTTAGAGAACATTGGGGGAAGGAGGAAAAAATTAGTTTCCAGTGTCTGGAAAGTTATTGGCTCCCCTCTATAAAGAAATGCTGTGCAAATCAGTCTAGTGCTAGAAATTCATGACCCAGAAGACATTCTCTTCTGGCTAAAGGAAAATGTGCTTTGATACATTAAGACATTTTATAGAGATTAATTACTGCCATTAATATTTTATTTTGGATACATGGGGGCTATTATGGAGCAACAAAGGAAATATTGATTTTTTTTCCCTCCAAACTCCCCTGAAATACAGATAAATACTATTTCTCTTCAAACAGCATCCCTGGGTGCCAAAACATCATCTAAGCTGGAAGCAGCTTAATGTAATAATAGCTTAAAAGCCATAAGACCAGGGTTTGAATTCTAGCGACTTTTTAGCGGAAGGAATGTGGGCAAGCTGTGTAGTTCTCTGAGCTTCAGTTTGCTCACCTGTTAAATGGGGCTAGTGGTCATGACTGCCTAACCTTCTGTCAGAATTCCATAAGGTCAAATACTTAGCAAGCTTCCTGCACCAAAGGTGTTCAATCATATCTGCTGCCTTGCTCTGTCAGATCAATTATTATCATAGAGATATTTCAATCACCTGTGTGCTGAAAAGCATCTCCTGATATACAGCCTCGTCGTTCTTCAGTGTGGTCTTATTTCTTGTCCACAATAGAGGAAGTATTTAGATACAGCGGTACCTCGAGATACAAGTGCCCTAACATACGAGATTTTTGAGATATGAGCCGTCGAGCAAGCGATTTTTGCTTTGAAATACAAGCAACAGTTGAGATACGAGTAATCACGCGGATCGGCCGGCTGCACACGACCCACCAGTTTATTGCGACTCGAGCATCTCATAGTTTCCCACACCTCAAGGTTATGGTACCAATTAAACTCGTATCTCGAGGTACCACTGTATCACAGAACAGAAAGAATGGGCTAGACATTTGCCAGGACCTGATTGATGGCTCTCTAGTGATTGGTTCGAGTTTCCAGGACTGGCCGCGTTGACTGACGCTGGCCACCTGAAGATGTGTTTGGCAATTCAGTAAGGGAAAGAATTTGCACTTGAACCTGGATATAGAGTACCAAAACAAACACGTCTTGGCAGCAAAAACAAACACGTCCTAACAAATCAGCCTGATAGTTCCTGCCCAGAAAGCCATGTTCATGTCTGCCATTGTCTTTATCGCACTGCGGTCAACCGACGGGACTTTATTTTGACAACTATGACAACTCATTGCCAATTTAAAATAAGTGACCATATTAGACACACCGATGGCCTGCAGTCAGCAGACGTGAGTGCTGAGCCCAGCTCTAACTTCAAGTCATGAGGGAGAGCAATTCACATCACCGACCTCCCTGCGTTTCCAGCATCATACATGTTACAGAGGCTCCTCAACCTACGACAGGTTACCTCCCCAGAAACCCCCCATCAGCTGAAAATGTCATAAGTCAAACCATAAAGTAAGTCCGGGACCACTTGGATTTGATTTTCTGGTTCCATGAAGTTGTGACTTCTTTGAACAAAAAGAATATTGTAGCTCCCATCATTTAAAAATCATGATATTCTTTCCTGTTTATTGGATTCCACCACTCACCCAGGTAGTTTTTATTGAGTTTGTCAACTTGCATAGCTCATTGTTGACCTTTGATCTGTATGGACCAAAGATATAGTTCCCTATTGCCTTGCCATACTTTAGGACAGTGGTTCTCCACCTTCCTAAGGCCACGACTCTTGCATACAGTTCCTCATGTGGTGGTGACCCCCAACCATGAAATTTTGCTACTGTTATGCATCGTGATGTAAATATCTGCATTTTTCCAATGGTCTTAGGTGACCCCTGTGAAAGGGTCATTTGACCCCCAAAGGGGTCGCGACCCACAGGTTGAGAACCGCTGCTTTGGGAGCAGCAGGAGACCAGACTCATTATGTCTCATTCCTACCTGGTCCTGTCCAAGGCGGACAATGGTTTTGTTATCACAGCTGCGGCTCCACCCTCTGAGGACAAAGTGGAAAAGTCACCAGTTCCACAGTGTGTTGTCTTTCTGTTGCTGTCTCTTCGGTGGGTTAGAAACGGAAACATTACCAACGGTTCCCGAACTTGCGTTTTACTAAACACAGTCTACCCAAATGAGAACAGGAAATCTATTTCCAGTCTACGACAGCGGATGTAGGAGTGGCTCCTGTGAAAGCAATGTGTCCATTCTAAATCTCCCTGTCTCTAAACATAACCTTCCTCCACATTTATCCTGAGGTCTCACGCTTAGGGATAAAGACATCACAAGAAGTCCTGAATTTTTCTTTTAGCATCTTTCTGAAGCGTGTGTGTGTGTGTGTGTGTGTGTGTGTGTGTGTGTTCACATCTGAAGAGCTGTCACTTGCTTTCTGGAATCTAATTCTTTCAATAAGCAGTTTTAGCAAATAATCCCAGCTGTGGTTCTAAAATCGGAATAAAACAAACTATGCAGACCTTGAATCCATTAATCAAAATGCCTTCAGTTTCCATTCCAACAAAGGCAGAAAGCAGCCCCGCAGCCCACTGTTTTCAAATATAGCTCTCACTGGCTGCCTTTTTAGGAGCCTTTAGGGAGGGCGTAAATCAACAATTCCTGGTTTTCAGTTTCCCAGGCTGAAGTGGAGATTTAGTAATTTTCTCAAGTGAAAACAAATTCAATAACTTTCAAATATAAACTCAGCATCACATTTCCAAATAAAGGATATCGAGTTTTGTTTAAACGTTTAAAAAATCTCAAGCTTACAGCTTTTAGCATAATATTGAAACATCATCGGTATCCATTTTGCTGATTTAATTAGACGGAATACACAATAACCATTCTGGTAACTTCTGCCTTAGAAAAATACGGATGTGGCCGCTGTTATGCATCTCCCTTACTGCTTTCTCTTCGTTATCTCGGCTTTCTTCTCACTGTACTTGGCCTGTTCACAGAAGATGCGTGGCTTATCTGTGAGTCACACCCACCGGTGTCCATGCTCACCTGTGCAAACACATATGATGATGGCAGGTTGAAAATGAGGACTTAGCTTCCCATTTTCCTACAGAAGTAGAAGTCCAGTTGGTTTCTCACAATGGACTGAGGGTCCTTGGTTTCCTTGAGCTCAGGCGGTTGATAGGAGACGCCTGTAATCCTCTCGGTAGCTTTTCAGCTTGTTTAGGAAACAGATCAAAGAAAGAAGATTTTGCTGCGCGGCATGACTTTTTATTCTATGAGGGAGAATAGCACTTAGTGTCTTTTGTTTGAGGACAAGCTTAACAGGCACCACCAAATGTACTTTCCCGCCGGAGTCCCAGTCAGAGAGCCGGTGAGTCGTAAGATTCTAGATTCCTTATTGATGGTCATCAGCCACTTGTTGGGCAGTTGACTTCTTACTGACTCTATCCAGCATTTTACACATGGATCCTCTAGCCTCTTTCTATAAGAAATGCTTCTAAGGAGAATTATATTGTAATGGTGTAATAAAAGCTATTAGTATTTTACTAAGCTTTTATAAAAACACTGTTATTCTAGCTCCCAGATGTAACTAACACGGGGCTTTTATGATTATCTTTTTTTAAAAAAAATGATAAGGTGATACCTATAAAGAAACTCAGAAACATCCCCATCCCCAATCTGCAATGTTTTAACATTGAATTCCCAAGGACTTTTGTTTTCCCATCAACTCAAAACGAGAGCTTTGATTTGGTAAGCCCAAGCACAAAGGAGGTTCTCTTTAGTGATGTCGTTACTATTACTCTCCACCAGTTAAAATCCAAACACCAGACTCCAAGCTGTTGGGCCGCAGAAAACTCAAGCAAATGAGATGAATTTTGTAGAAAGGACTGGAGTGGGGCTGGGGATCATTTTTAGCCAACATTCCACTGCCTAAAGGTTGGTAATCTGAACCCTTTTAGTTTGAGCGGTTTGTGGAACAGCTGACTGCCAGGCTGGGCAGAATGTAGGCTGTTAAAGCCTCCTGGTGAATATATATATATATTTCTCTATTGTCAGACAAAGGGACATCCCTCCTGCCTCTTTATATCCCAGCTCCCAACATAGCATCCTAAGCATGTTGGTCATGCAATAGATATTTAATAATGAGGATAGGACTTCAAGCAAGATTATGATCTGCCTCAGAACAAGTGAGTCCATGGAGACACAAGCTCAGGACCTGTATTAGGATTCTTCAGAGAAACAAAGCTGATATGATATCTGTAAGAGGAGATCTATTATGGGAATTGGCTCGTGCAGTCCTGGAGGCTGAAAGATGCCATTCATCAACTGGAGAGCCAGCAGAGCCAGTGATTCTGCTATCATTTAGTTCGAGGCCACGGCCTGAGAACTGCAGGGACATCCGGTGAAAGAGCTGAGTCTAGAGACCCAAGAGGCAGGAACACTGATGTCTGAGGGCGGGAGAAATCGGACATCCCACCTCAAGAAGAGAGAGAGCGTGCCCTTCCTCCATCTTTCTGTTCCTCTCGGAGCCCTCAGTGGGTTGGATGCTGCTTCCCATGTGGCTGAGGATAAGTCTCTACTCATCCCACTGATTCAAATGCTAATCTCTTCCCGAAACATCTCACGGACACACCCAGAAAAGATGTTTTACCAGCTACCTGGGTGTCCCCCGCCCCAATCAAGTTCACCCATAAAATTAACCATGACAGGACTGCAGGAATATACTAGTTTGGCCCACACAACTATAAGTAGGGAAACACAAAAGGTTCTTTCTTGGATACATCAGCTGGTGTAACGTGGCATATGTCTAACTCTTGCCTGATCTGTCCTTCGTGTCTTCACACCCGCTCCATCCGCCTCACGTCTCCCCTAACTCCTCTCTGTCTCTCTTTGGCTTCGTGTAGGTGTTGGGAGTCCCCACCGAGGACACCTGGCCTGGAGTTTCCAAGCTACCTAACTACAACCCAGGTAACACTTGATCTGAGCTTTGGAATGCTCCGGGAATTAGCAGGGTGTGAGACTTAGCCACGCTGTGTGTCCTATTGTTGTTAACTCAGCCGGGAAGATAGGTCTCAACAAATTTTCGGGTTCTTGAATTCCCTGGCTAATCCTTTTACAAGGAGGACACTGAGATAGTAGTTAAGGTTAGATTAGTTCTCAAGCTCTGTAAACCACAAGCGGCAAACTGCATAAGCATCTGAAGTGACTATTCCTGTGGATTCCACATCCATGTCCAAATACACAAATGCTCAAGGAAACAACTGAAAAGATAGTGTCCCTTTTGAGCCCAGGACTGTCAGGGGTTTATATGCTTCTTTATAAGAGAGGGGAAGCAGACACTCATTTGGCTCCTTAAGCCTTGGGCAGGCCGGCTATGTGTCTAGATTGTACAAGAGTTCACCACGTGGTCCTCTTCCGTCACATAGTTGGTCCTCCAAGACTGGCTCCGAGGGTGGATGTGGAAGTGTGAGAAATGTTGTCCACTCGGGAGGTCTGTGAGGAATGGTCCCAAGGCCATGGCAGAGGGGACAGATGAACCAGTTGTCACATCAAAGATGTTGGGACAGAAGGGCGGAGACACAGGCCATGAGCTATATAGGATGATGGGATGTATCCGATGCTGAAGAAGCAAGAATGGCCACGTGAGAGCTAGACTCCTGCTGCCAGGATTGGGGGAGAGGGAGCTATGCCCAGATCAGGACAAGGTTAGGGTGAATGTGGCCCGAGTCACATTTTCTAGTCTTCAGAGTCTTACAGGGTCCCACGACTAAAAATGGGATATTTCCTTTCCAAACTGTTGTCACTGTTGACATTGGTATGAACTGATCCTGCGAGGGCTTCATGAGAGCAAGAAGCTGGAGAGGGATGAAAGAGGTGGTTAAAGAGGAAAGCAATGGACCGTGGAGGCGAGGGAGGGTTTTCTTTCCTCCTGCAGCTTCCTCTCGTTTTGCTCAAACAACGATCCACGGGATCAGAGATCTTGAAGGAACCAGGATTACGGAAATCTTGTAGCAAGCTCAAGACAAACTATAAAGTCGTCTCAGCTTTCTGTGAATGGCCGTACGCATTTCTCAACAGTGTTTGGGTCACTCACGCATACTTGGGGTCACCATTTCTAACTAGTCTGCTGGTTTGCCTCCTGAGGAAAATGCTGCTGTCTGGCCACAGGGCTTTGGTCTGAGGCAGAGAGAACAAAGAACAGGCTTCTTTCCGAGGACCCGGGCTGCAACAGGTCCTCTCTCCTGTTGCCATGGTTTCTAGGAGAGTCTGGCTTTCGTCTTTTCCGACCCTGCCCATCCCTCTCTTCACCCAGCCTCTGGTCTCTCCTCCAGGTGAAAATGGGACCCCACCCCCAGTTTCCGACAGTGGATGCCAGCGGGCGTTGAGGGTCCCAGATGGGTTGTAGAAAACAGTTTGGATAATGTTGATACAGAACTGCCACGGGGAGCAGGTGATGTCTCCCCGAACTTCAGACATTTGGGTTTCAGGTTGGTTCAGGCAGTAAAGAGTTTCTCGGCAGAGAAGGCCTGGTTGAGAACAACAGTGATAGGAACTTGGCCAAATGCTCCCCCTGCCAGATTCTGGACTCAAGAAGGTAACCAGGTTCCCATAAAACAGTGAGAAATACGTCCCATCTTTCATTTTGCTCTGTTTCAAAGTAATGTGCCATTGTCTTATGTCTGGAGAGAAATCTCCAGATACAATATCAGTTGAGTTCAGACTTGATATTATTTTTCTAAGAAGCATTCCATTTAATTCAAATGAGTCCAACCATTGTAAGTACCTACTATCTGCGGTGCCGTGTGCCGGTCCGTTCTTGGCTGTTGAAGAGCTTGGGTTTGTATTTATTCGTCCACACCTTTCGCCAGTTCTCCTTCTGAGGGGCAGGGTGCTCGTGTGTGAGCCCTGTGTCCGTGGCCTTGAGCCTGAGTGGCTGTGGAAGGACGAGAGTCATACCTTAGCCACAGCCAAGATGTGAAGCCATATCTGTACATCTTAATAGCCCAGCTTCTCTTGGGTCTGGGATCAATACCAGGGATGACTCAGTCATAAGGACTATGTTTTCAAAGGGTGGTCCGCCTCTGTGCTTGAGGGACACCCACTCTGTGAATCGAGAAGTCTCTCGGAGCCCCCTTTCCTAGCAACCCCACCCCCCTCTCTGAGCTGCTGTTGCTGCTTCGTGCCCTTGTACCCCAACCGCTAGGGGACCCGAAGAGGGGGTGGGAGCCAGAAAAACGTCACTGAGCAGAACTGGGGGCCCCATGCTGGATGAGCTTCCCAGTGTTTTCCCTTCTGTTCTAAGTTGTAGCGCGGACCCCAAACTTTGAACTCAGCTGGCACCGCAGTTTTGAGGGAGTCAAGCTCAGAACTTGGCGAGCCCCCCAGTTTCCATCTGCACCCCCTCTGCCATTTCCCCGCCCGGTCTGGACTGTGTCTAGGAAGACAGCTCAGGCCCTCTGTGTGGTGGTTAACACAAACAGAGTCCCTCCCGCTGGAAGGGTCTGTCTGGGCGGTTACCTGTCCTCTAGGGACACTGGTGGGCAGGGTTGTAGGTATTCTAACCCTCAGTTCAGACTGTTGTGCTGATTAAATCGGGGCAATGGAAGAGGTGTGTGATTTTAGAGACTGGTCTTTTGCTCTCTCCCGCCCTCCCTCCATTCCTCCTTTTCTTCCCTCCTTCTCTTCCTTCCTTCTTCCCTTCCTTCCTTCCTTCCTTCCTTCCTCCCTCCCTCTCTCCCTTCTTCCTTCCTTCCTCTCTTCCTTCTCTCTCTCCCTCTCTTCATCCCTCCGCCCTTATCCCTCCCTCCCTCTCTTCCTTCTTCCTTCCTCCCTTCCTTTCCTCCTTCCCTTCCTTCCTTCCTCCCTCCTTCCCTCCCTCCCTCCTTCTCTCCCTTCTTCTTTCCTCCCTTTCTTTCCTTCCTCCCTTCCTTCCGTCCTCCCTCCCTCCTTCCCTTCCTTCCTTCCTCCCTTCCTTCTCTCTCTCCCTCCCTTCATCCCTCCCCCCTGATCCCTCCCTCCCTCCCTCTCTCTCTTCCTTCTTCCTTCCTCCCTTCCTTTCCTTTCCTTCGTTCCTCCCTCCTTCCCTCCCTCTTTTCCTTCCTTCCTTCCTTCCTTCCTTCCTTCCTTCCTTCCCTCCCTCCCTCCCTCTCCCCCCACCCCCATTTTAAGCGCGCTGGCTGAGAACTCGGTGTCCTCTACTTCAAAGGGCCAGTTGTCTTATTTTGATGTGGGCAGATTAAGAAGTAGCCTTTGAAAAGTAGGCTTTCTTTCTTTCCTTTTTTTT
>PVJN01045181.1:0-17094 GCA_004026805.1 Lasiurus borealis
TGAGGAGCCACAGAGTGACAGTGAAATTTTAGAGGAATTTCTCAATAAAAAAGGCATCACAATTGGGATTATAATTAAAAAGCTGCCAGGCACACTCAGAACTTTGTTCAACTTCATGGAGTCTCCACTGGAAAAGTGAAATATGAGTGTAATCTATGTGGGAAAGATTTCAAAAGTAACTTTAACTTGAATAGACATGGTAGAATTCACACAGGAAGAAAGTCTTATTAGTGTACCCACGGGGGGAAGCCCTTCAAGCAAAGGTCTTCCCTCACTAAACACCATAAAGTTCACACTGGAGAAAAGCCTTACAAATGTAGTGAATGTGGAAAATCCTTTAGGCGCAATTATGACCTCTTTACCCACAAGACAGTTCACACTGGAGAAAAACCTTATGAGTACAGTGAATGTGGGAAGTCATTTCATGATAGTTCTCACCTTACTGAGCACAAAGAGTTTACACTGGAGAAAAACCTTAGGAGTGCAGTAAATGTGGGAAAACGTTTAGGCGGAAATTTCGTCTCCTTATCCACCAAAGAGTTCACACTGGAGAAAAACCTTATGAGTACAGTGAATGTGGGAAGTCATTTCATGATAGTTCTCACCTTACTGAGCACAAAGAGTTTACACTGGAGAAAAACCTTAGGAGTGCAGTAAATGTGGGAAAACGTTTAGGCGGAAATTTCGTCTCCTTATCCACCAAAGAGTTCACACTGGAGATAAACCGTATGAGTGTAGTGAATGTGGGCAGTGCTTCCATGAGAAATCTAGCCTCACAAACACCACAGAATTTACACTGGAGAAAAATGTCATGAGTGTAGTGAATATGGGAAATCTTTTAGGCACAGCCATCACCTCATTATCTACCACAGAGTTCACACTGTAGAAAAACAAATGTAGTGAATGTGTGAAATCTTTTAGGTGAAGTTATCACGGCTTTAACCACCAGAGAGTTTTAAAAACTGTATCAATGTAGTGAGTGTGGAAAGGGCTTCAGTGATAAATCTAGCCTCATTAATCACTACAGAATTCACACTGGAGAAAATCGGTATGAATTGTAGTAACTGAGTGTGGAGAGCTGCCCTGGGCATACGGGGATCTTTGAGATCTGAATGCAGACTCTAGACAAAGCTCTCTGCTTTCTCACCCTTTAGTTAAATAAACAGATCTGAATGCAGACTATGACATAACTAAACAGCTTGGCTGGAAAAATGTTGACTTAATACAAACATTCTTACGTACAAGATCTTGCAAGGTCTTGATTACTCAGAAGTGAGTGACTGTGTTTGCAAATATCTGATTTGTGTAACTCCCTCCTCTGCTTGTGCTTAAATACTGTACTGGAAATAAACTCGGGGCTGCAGATTCAAGTCTCAGTCCTCCCAACCCCATGTGTTCTTGTCTGTCTTTTCTTTATCCTCACCCCCTCATCCAGGTTCTGTTAGATTGCCGGCAGGTACCGGAAGAAGGCGCCCAAACAGGGACCTGAAAACCTGGGACGAAGGTAGAGGACACTGCCCGGAGAACAAAGAGGATGCATCCAGAGTAAGGTAGGACCAGCGGGCAGTGAATGTAATAGTTGGGAGTAACAAATATGGGACAAGGGAATAGCCGAGTACTGTTCGTTCAAGTTCTTAAGAATATTCTTCATTCTAGAGTCATGAGAATGGGGCAGAAGCAGTTAGAAAAACTTTTATCCTTTATAGAGGAAGTTTGCCCCTGGTTCCCTGAAGAAGGGATGGTAGATCTTGAGACATGGAAGAGAGTAGGAAAAAAGCTGCAGGATTATATTCTGCCCACGGGCCGGAGAAGGTCCCAGTGGACACCTTCTCCCTGTGGAATTTAATTAGAGATTGTTTAGGTCCTAGACATGAGGGACATCGATGGTCTGAGAGTCTGGTACAGAAAAAAAAGGGTGGTGGAGGAGAAAGACTTAAATCCTGCTGCTCCACAGGAGCCAGTAAACTTGATGCCACCCCCTCCTCCAAAGAACCCACCCTAGCCGTAGCCCTACAAGGGAAAACTGTAAATGAAGTAAAAAATTCAGAATGTCTGGTATATAAATGTAAGTGTGAGTCTGTGTGAAAGATATTGCAAACTCTAATGGGAAGACAATAGAGAACTTCTAATTGCTTTTCCTTGATTTATAATTTTGCTGTGTTAGCCTAAAATTTTGGAATTCTGGAGTTAATATAAAGGTTGCCAATCCAGAGAAATTTAAACAAAGGCTTGTTGGGTTAACATTAGTAATAATTAACTGCTTTGTAGACTGCCTTTTTCAGGCCTGCTATGATCCTGAGAACTACAACCTGCCTACCCTTTGTGATAGATTTACAGTGGGTCTCTGCAAAAGGAAGAGAGGTGAAAACTGCTACGGAGTCAGTGTGAGAAAGGGTAGAGGTGGTGGAATTAACTCTCAGCCTGCTGATATAGAGAAGCCCTATGCTAGGGGGCAGGGGATGGTTGAAGATATCAGAAGTGGTGAAGGTTGAGATCTTTTTGGGCTTTAGAGTAAAGAAGGAAAATCTGGGAGGGAGAGCAGTTCTTCCTTAAATGTAAAAAGCCTGGTTATACAGGATCTCAGATTGCTTGCCTTATTTCCCCTGCTAAAGACAGAGTAAATGGTTAATGCAGAAGAAGGAGGGGGAGAGGTCATCAGCGAGGACAGCAGGAAGAGATAGGTTTTTGTTGATTTTGCGGGTGACAACCCGCTCTGCAGGCGTACTTAGTTTCTTGCTTATCTGAACTATGCTACTACAAAACAAAGTAGATCTTCTTCTGTCCCGTTTTCTTATTGTTAACCCTTCCCATACACATAAAGAAAATCTCATTGTTAAAGCGGGGTTACTAGATACTTCTTGGGCGGTGGTGGAATATTCAGCACAGCTTGCCTCCGCCAGGTCACAAGTCCACCTCCTTCTGTGCCTAGGCCTCATTGTCCCTCTGACAGACAGCAAGGATCTCTTGGCTCTGAGAGAAACTTCTGGCCTGTCTCAGCAGGAAGTAACTAGAAAAGCCCAGAGCCAGGATCCTTGAGGTAATATATTAGGCAGTTAGACAGATATGAGCAGAGCAAGGACGATGGGCCAACTAGCACTACCAGATGTAACTAATTCTTCCCATCTCTACCTCTGTGAGACAAGGGGACTCCCCAGAAGCAAGAGGAATGAGACTGAAGATAAAGCAGCTCTGGAGGTGCCCTAAAAATCAGTGGGGCCTCTATAGATTTTAGTGACTCTTCTAAACCCTAACCTACCCACTTCACTAGATTACATGGAAACCCAATCTAGAAAAGCTGAAATCCATAACCAATCTTTACTCAAGTTCTTACAGGCTTTACAGTCCACCCAGGAAGCAGTCCAGAAGTATGCCTGATCTGGTCCATCCTTCCATCCTGGTGACCCCTGGTACTTGGATTGCCATCTAATCATCATATACAAGAAGCTTCTTGCCGAGACCGGTTTGGCTCAGTAGATAGAGCGTCGGCTTGCTGACTGAAAGGTTCCAGGTTCGATTCCCATCTGGGGCATGTACCTTGCTTGCGGGCACATCTCCATTGTGGGGTGTGCAGGAGGCAGCTGATCAATGTTTCTCTCTCATTGATGTTTCTGACTTTCTATCTCTCTCCCTTCCTCTCTAAAAAAATCAATAAAATATATTTTTAAAAAAAGAAGCTTCTTTTCCTAATTACTCATATACAGGGTTAAGTATTCAATATCCTATTTGTTATGTTACACTACTTCTCTGTATGATTTTAAACAATATTGGCATAGTGAAATCAGCCTTGCATTCTA
Source organism: Lasiurus borealis (assembly GCA_004026805.1). Taxonomy (NCBI): domain Eukaryota; kingdom Metazoa; phylum Chordata; class Mammalia; order Chiroptera; family Vespertilionidae; genus Lasiurus; species Lasiurus borealis. The sequence continues at coordinate 3,795 of PVJN01045181.1, forward strand.
CTAATTTACAATTGAATGCTCATAAGAATTCTCCTGTTTATTTGAAAGAAAAGGGGGAGATGTGGGGAGCTGCCCCATGCATATGGGGGTCCTGGAGATCTGAATGTAGACTCTAGACATAGCTCTCTGCTTTCTCACACTTCAGTTAAATAAACAGAGATCTGAATGCAGACTCTAGACGTAACTTAACAGCTTGGCTGGAAAAAATGTTGACTTAGTACAAACATTCTTACGTACAAGATCTTGCAAGGTCTTGATTACTCAGAAGGTGAGTGACTGTGTTTGCAAATATCTGATTTGTGTACCTCCCTCCTCTGCTTGTGCTTAAATACTGTACTGGAAATAAACTTGGGGCTGCAGACTCAAGTCTCAGTCCTCCCAATCCCATCTGTTCTTGTCTGAGTTTTATTTATCCTCACCCCCTCATTCAGGTATTGTTTGTTGCCAGCAGGTACTGGAAAGTGTGGAAAGTGCTTCAGGCAAAAATCTAGCCTCATTTATCAAGACAGAATTCACTGATGAGTGTAGTGAATGTGGGAAGTCATTGCATGAAAATTCTCACCGCACTAATCACAACAGAGTTCACAGTGGAGAAAAACCTTATGAGTGTAGTGACTGTGTGAAGTTGTTTAGCAGAAGCTCTATTTTCATTTGACACCACAGAGTTCACACTGGAGAAGGTCCACATGAGTGTACTGAATGTGGGAAAATGTTTTGCTACAAATATTACCCTCATTTAACACATGAGAGCACACACTGGAGAAAAGCTTTAAATGTGCAGGGAATGTTTTATTTTCTCAGAACAACAACACCAGAGGAGAAGCTTTTATCCCCAATTACCTGAATGCAAACCACTTTATCAGAACATACATTCTGGTACATGCCTTCTGAATTTAAAGTATAAATGTCCGTTTCTGAAACTCGATCCCACTTGCTAATCTACTCAGCCTATAACCTGATTGTTGTCATTGAAGAATTTGTCTGGAAGATATTTCACCCCTACCACCTCGGTCGCCTGAAGAGTGTGCATCCATCAAAACCCCTGCATACTCTGGTGTGGGGAGCTGCCCCAGGCATATGGGGGTCCTAGAGATCTGAATTCAGGCTCTGGAAATAGCTCTCTACTTTCTCACCCTTCAGTTTAAAAAAAAGATTGTGAGTGCAAACTTTAGAAATAACTAAACCATTTGGCTGAAAAAATGGTGCCTTAGTGCAAACATGCGTACGTGCAAGATCTTGCAAGGTGTTGAGTATTCAGAAGGTCAGTGACTGTGTTTGCAAATACCTGATTTGTGTAGCTCCCTCCTCTGCTTGTGCTTAAATACTATGCTGGAAATAAACTCGGGGCTGCAGACTCAAGTCTCAGTCCTCCCAACCCCATCTGTTCTTGTCTGTATTATCCCCACCCCCTCATTCAGGTACTGTTTGATTGCCAGCAAGTTCCAGCACTCTGGGGTTGTGCGAAAGAAAATTGTGAGTATTTTCAGTCCTGGATGAATCTTCATTTTATTATTTCTGACCACAGAATTGACCTGGCCCAGGTTTTGTCCAGAGCCCTTTTCCTCCACTAAGAAGTGCTACCCCTTTCAGGTTCATTGTGGGTCTCATACTGAGGTGAAGTGTTTCAAGTTCCAGTTCATCAACCTGCAAACCTCCTGTTGTCCTCTGCTCTGATTTATGATCTTTATGAAAAAGGAGATTTTTGTTTTGTACCTTTAATTTTGTTGGCTCTGTTTTCTCCATGGGATGACTGAAATGAAAGCTGCGCTCTGTCAGCATGCAGACGTGAACAGTATGATGTGAACTCATACTTTCTGTGCTTTGAAAGGCACAGCTTGCTGGCAGAAAATCAGTCTTTGTTCAATATTGGCTGATTTTGTATTGCCGTCCAAGGCCTTGAGAGAAAGTGTACATGATTTTGTGGTTCTAATTTGTTGTCTGGAGGCTCTTTTATTGTAGATGTCAACAGTCACCCTGAACAGATAGGCTTTATTGTGCTCCTGTGAACAATATGAATTATATTCTCTGATCACAGTATGTATTACATAAGTGTCAGCAATGTTTAGGGGAACTACTCTCCACGCGCTACAAAGAGGACATGTGTCATGATGTATGAGATTTCATAGGCTGGTGTTGTTTTTTAAAGACTCTGAAGTAGAATTATTTTGGGGATATAATTACTTTTTTTTACATTTATGGCAGACACTGCAGTTAAACTCGATAAAAAAATGCATGCCTGTTTTGGATAAAAATCCAAATTATGTCATGTCCTGTGGTTTGTATGACCTTTGAGAACTTTCTGAGGACCTCCATCACTATGTCCTATAGCTGGCATCAGTAGCAGACAAAATAACCTCATGGTTTTATGAATTTCCCTGGCCCCTTAGGGTGTTCATCTCAAAGTTGTTGCTCAACAGGGTACACCCCAAAGCTAGAGGAAGGATAATTCTGTAATCAGACCTAAAATGTCTCTTTTATAACCAGTCAGCATTCCTGTTGATTCCATTGGCAATAGTCTTCCCTACTTGACAGCATTTGCTGCCACTGAGGCAAGGCTGGTCCTTCCAGCAAATGAGTGCTGACATGCAACAAAGTGCACCTGTCTCAGGTGTGCTATTTGGTGAGCCCTGTCCTAGAGATAAAGCTGTGAAACTGTCACATGTGACATATACCACCTTTAACTCCTACACAGGGTAGGACAATAGGCTTACCAGTGTATTTTTGCAAAACACAAGATTTTAAAGAAATCTTTTAGAAAATAAATGTATTCTTTTTAGGGAGAGAGAGAGACTGGAACAGAGAGGTAAACATAGATCTTCTGCTTCCTGCACACCACAATTGGAAATCCATTTGGGGATATTCACTGACCTGGAATCAAACCAGAGACCTGTCCATGAATGTTGTGGCACGCAACCAAGGACACTGGCCCTGGCAGAGTTTATTCCTGTTTATTAGTTTTCATTATTGTATTATTTTCCATACCAACAGCTCTATACCTTCTTTTGCCACACCTACTATTTTCCTACTGCCTGTTCTAATCTCTCTTTTTGCCTTTCTCAGACTTCCATTCACTCAGAGATTTTCCATTCTTTACAATAGAGGAGTTCATACTGTACATAATTTTATAGGCACTTTTTGATGTGTACATTTGAAAAAAACACTGGTTTCCTCTGTGCCACACAATCATTTTGAGAGTGAATACAAATGCTTGTGAAGAGTTAAGGTTTTTTTTTTATTATTTCTGAGTAGTACTGGTATCTGTGAAGAAACACTTTTTTAAATTGATCTATGTTTTTTGTTATTTCCAGGTTTGGGCTATTATACATAACTCTTCTAGGAATATTTGCATTCAGTTCTCTATATAGATATATATTTTACTTATCACACTGTTGTGTAGGTGAATGTTTTATATTTAAGATATGCAGAACTGTGACCCATAATGGACATTTCCTTTGGCTTTCCACTAACCCACAGTCTATAAAAATTCTACATTTTCTGCTACTCTGCAAGAGCATACACTGGTTAATCTTTTCAAATAGTAATTCTAGAAATGCAGATAATTTTAACTTGCTCTTGATTTAATTCCATGTGCTGAGGAATATTTTATGGTGAATATTTTTTCATACATTTCTTTGCACTGTATTTATATTCTTTGTTAAAATGTCTGCTGAGAAACTTTTTTGAATTGTTGAAATAAACTTATTATTTTAAGGCAGAGTAGTGACTGTTGTTAATATAAGAGAATATGGATGCTGGAATGCTTGTGGTCCATAATCTTCCCAGCCAAATCTCTTAACATGTGGTCTTCACTGCCCAAACAGTGGAGAGCCCTGGCAGCAGGGATCACACTCAGAAGTGGGTTCAGAGTTTTCTGCCAATGACCTCTGACTGAACTCATTTTCCTGAAGGTCACTCTTAAGAATATTGGGTTTTGGGCAGCTCTGGGAACAACATATCATTGGAGGAGGAGAAAGCAAACCATCCTGACTGGCTTCCACTGCCATTTCCTACTAATCCCTGCTCCTTTCCTTTCTCCCTGAGCAGCCTCAAAGAGTGGGGGGCACCATAGGGTTATCTTACTGTGGCCCATCAAGTATGTTTGCCTCAACTATTGGCACCCTGATATTGGCTGCAGACAGTGATATGCTTTTACCAATGAAATGAGGTGGAGTCAAGCCTGTAACCTCTAACAGGATTGGCTGGAACCAGTGAGAAGGGCAGCCCTATCTGCTCATTTCTTATAACACTCATCAGGAACGTCCATTTCGACTGCTCCTTCTTCCAGGAGAACCAGGGTGTTCGTATGCTCTAAACAAGAAAAGTACCTTCTCTACTCTAAGCCACTAAACCTTTGGTGCTGCTTATAACCCACAATAATATCTATCCTGTCCTAATGGGAACACATCTTCTATTCTACCCTCTAGGAGGCAGCAGAGCTTAACATTAGAAGCCAGAGCTCTGTTGTTTGAGATATCTGGGTCTGACTTTCAGCCCTGCTTTTGTTAACTCTACAATCAATCAAATCACCTTGAGTCTCTAAACCTGGATTTTCTCCCCATTAAATAGATGGTTAAACCACCTCGGTTGCAAAGATGATTAAATGAAATTATAATGCACATAAAGCATTGAATCCCGGGCCTGAAACCTGTAGTAAACTTTCAATAAACATTCTTAATGTCACAGTGTCTACTGACCACAGACAATGTAGGAACTCTCAATGTGTTCGGTTAGGTATTCTTTCAAAATTTATTTTTAAACAAATAGGATAGGATTACTTATATGCTCTCATAGTTTCCTTTTTCTCTTAATAATATATTTTGATGTTAAAAAAAGCTTGGCTGGAGTGGCTTATTTTGTTGAGCATAGTCCCATGCACAGAAAGTTTGCTGGCTCAGTTCTTATTTGAGGGCACCTGCTGTGGTTATGGGCTGCATCCCATGAAGAGGTCATGTAGGAGGCAACTGTTCTCTCCTTCATCTATCTGTAAAAGTCAATTAAAGTACCTTTCCATATATTTATCCATTGAGAATTAAGTTCTTCCAGAACAATTGAAGTAATTATTACACTTTTCACCTGAGGGGGCACTCTAAGTGTCACAAAATCTGAAATGTTTCCAATCCAGAGTTCAGTTTTGTAGATAACACTCCCCAGAAGGTTGTTACCAGCCCCTAAACCATAAAGATGTCACTTCCTAGTGGCACTTGGATGCCCCAGAACACTATTCTCAATGGTCAGTGAGTGACTGGGATCTTAGAGCCCCATGCAAGACTAAATTGCTACATTACCCAAAGGGCCATGAGCTAAGGATGCTTTTATCGAATTAAAACTCAGGAGAGGCGCATTATCCCTGAACTCATTGGTTGGAGTTTGACTTCCAGGGTCTTTCTCCTGGTGGTGAATTTGACCTTTGCAGTGTATTCTCAGAATCAGAGGCTCCAGTGCTGGGTCCCAAGACCCCAGAGGGAGTGTCCCCACAGTGCATTTGTGTGTCTGAGGCTGGCAGAGCCAGAACAGGTCAGATTGAGTCCTCCCTGTCTCCCAAACCACTTTTTGTTTCCAGAGTTCCACCTGTCCTCACCTCTGTAACCCTCCATCCTCCAGTGTCAGTGCCTGTTCTGTCCTGCAGCCCAAGTCAAAGAGCCAGAACCATGAGTTGCTTGGGGTGCCACATGGCGTGACTGGGTGGGAGAGGGTGACAGGCTGAGAATCCACCTTGTAAGGACATGGTGGTGTGACTGAGGAGGGAGGATTGGGAAAATCTTCATCTGTTTTATACCCAAAGACAATAAGGAAGATGTAGCAAAGTTTTCTGTGAGGAGTTTTACTTCATTTTCAGGAAGCTGCTGCCATCAATGGCTGTGAACCAAAGTGGGACTAAGTGTGAATTCGGGTTTTAACCTTTTCTCAAAACTTCTCAGAGGAAGAACATACTAGAGGAGAGAGGACAGCAGTGAGAGACATGAAGAAGTCCTGTGATAGTCTAGAGGTCATGCAGGAATCACCCAGCCCTGGGTCTGGGCCAGGGCCCTGAGCAGCCTCAACCCATGGGTCCTTGGGGTGGGTGCCAGGCTCTCAACAGACCTTTAGTTTCCACAGGTTCCAGCAGATGGAGAGCCGCATAGGGGACAGGTTGTAGAGTTTATTTCAGAGCCTCAGACTCTTGAGGCTTCTGAGACAGTCGTGAGCCAGAACTGTCTAGACCAGCAGTTCTCAAACTGTGGGATGCGACCCCTTTGGGGGTCGAACGACCTTTTCTCAGGGGTCGCCTAAGACCATCAGAAAATGCACATATTTACATCACGATGCATAGCAGTAGCAAAATTTCATTGTTGGGGGTCACCACCACATGAACAACTGTATGCAAGGGTTGTGGCCTTAGGAAGGTTGAGAACCACTGGTCTAGGCCATCTTCCTGGCCTGTGACATGGGGACCTTGATGAAACACAAAGCCCAGAATTCTGAGTCCAGACCTAGGGTCATGTAAATAGTTGCTGTTTTAGGCAACCAGTGGTATGCGAAGTGAGAGGTTGTTCCATGCACAGGGTCTTGTATATGTAAAGATTTGACAGAAGACTGAGCTCATCCAGGAACCAGAAAGAGTCTTTTTATTTTAGTTAATAACTGCTAACAATGAGACAGGAATCGGGTCTAGAGGAGCTTTGTGACGTCTTGGAAGGGTGTTTGTGGCTGATGGGAGCTATGGTAGGTTTGGACCAGTAGGGGCAAGTCATATGACTGAGGTCTCATTGGACCCTCTATGGCTGCAGCATGATGAACAATATAGATGGGATTGAGGCAGGAAAAGCCTAGGATGGAAGCTGCTGAGATAGTCTCGGTGAGTGTGATGGTAACTGGTCCATGATAACTGTGGGGGATTGCAGATTGGTGTTTTAAGTGTGGCCACCTGGATTTCTAATTTAGAGGTTGAGAGAGAGGTAAGAGTCAGGGATGATGTGAAGGTTTGCACGTGGCAGCTGGAGGTATGGAAGGACCATTAGCTTAGATGCTGATATTCACATTAGGAAGTGTAATGTTCTTGGGGGATACCAATATTTCTATATTTTACAAGTTAGGATTTCTGATATTTCAGGGAGCAGTTCATGAGCGTCTGTAGCACTGAGGAACAGTTAAGAATAGAAACTTCTCTAAAATGTAGTTGAGAATGTAGGCACCAGGGTGTGGTTTTGTATCATTTTCTTTCTTTTTAATTGGAGACCAAAGAGTAAGTCAAACAGGATAAAATGGCAGCTGTTGCATATTGACTTGTTAATTGAATATTTACTTGATTTTCATTGAGCTTTAGTCTGGGTGTTGTCCTCAGTCAGGTTCATTTGCTGAGTGGCATGAGTGGGCATCTGTGAGACTCACTGGGCATGCATAGAGGGCCTTAGGTGTTGGGACAAGAGGAATAAAGGCTATAATTCTTATAGCGACATTAGATGCATCACCAGTGGAGGTCTCGTCTGGATATCTGAGTTCTGATGTGCTTCTTAGGAATTGAGGTTGAAGGAAAACACAATCAGGGAGGGAGGCCACCATAGCAGAACTGAAGGTTGCTTCAATGAGTGTGGACTCTCAGAGTTAGTGCAGAACGTAATCCTGTTTGGATTTGCAAAGAGTCACTAAACTACACATGCTGAGAAATGAGAATGAAGTCAAGGAGATCACTATAGGAGCTGTAGTTCTGAGAGTGCAGGTGTTAGATGGGTGTGGTAGAAACAGTGATGTGCCATTGGAGTAGTCGCGTACCGTCATAGTTGAGGGACCTTGACATTGACATAAGAGGAAATGGAGTTTGAGTCCATTTCTGGTGATGTCTGGAAATATGATATGATGAATTTCAGATTATTTTCTGAAAAGAGGGAATCTTGTGATGTTAAATTCCTGGTCCAGAGCTTCAGTGAAATTTATAGGTACACCTGCCTATAAATTTCATTGTTGAGGGCTATTACAATGATCAAAAAAATGAGAAAGCATACATTTGGGTTTGAAAATATCCATTGACATAGAGTGGAGAGAAGGTTAGAAAGAAATATATTACAGAGGTAGTGAATGACAATTTTGGAAAAGATGATTAAGAAATAAACTGCTCGCCGAGACTGGTTTGGCTCAGTGGATAGAGCATTGGCCTGCAGACTGAAAGGTCCCAGATTCGATTCCGGTCAGGGGCATGTACCTTCTTGCGGGCACAACTCCAGTAGAGGGCGTGCAGGAGGTGGCTGATCGATGTCTCTCTCTCATTGATGTTTCTGACTTTCTATCCCTTTTCCTTCCTCTCTGTAAAAAATCAATAAAAACATTAAAAAAAAAAGAAATAAACTGCTCATGATGGCACATTTTTATTACCTTTGAGGTTGACTCTCTGGGAATGCAGTTGTGAGAAAAGTGTGGTTCAAAAAATTATGTGCAGCAGGTAGTACAAAGGGATGGCCTCTGAACCCTGGGATTTGGGTTCCAAAGGTTGAACAAAGATACCATAACCTTGTGATACCCTGAGTTGGGGTACAATAAGGTGATTGCCTGTCAAGCACAGTGTGAGATTACTCACCGCCTCCTTGTGGACACCATCACTCCCTACTATATGTTCATGACACCCACAGTATTGAAAAGGAGTGTGGTTGACATTGAGTTGCAGAGCAAAGGTATCATATGCTAGATTATTTGCCCTTATTCTTGGGGGAATACATAGCATCAACTGGAATGGAAAGAGAGAACGACTTTCATGGACCAAGGCCTGGTATCTTTTCTGATGTGGGGAGTCGAGGGAGTTGGTGGATGTGGATTTTGGGGAATATTATTAATAAAAAATCATAGGAGATAAACTCATCATGGACTAAAGTGTTCCCATAACAACAGGATATGAACTTTGAGGACGTGGCCATCACATTCTCTGAGGAGGAGTGGGGACTCCTTGATGAGTCTCAGAGACTTCTTTACTGCAAGATGATGGTAAAAGTGTTTGCACAGGTCTCATCTGTAGGTAAGATCTTCACATCTATCCTGGTGTCCTGATGTGATTTACTCTCTTGCTTTCTTCTCAGGATGTAGCTCTCATATCCAGACCATGGGAGGTCCTTGTTTTCCCCCCATTTTCCTGTGTAATGTGATGTGGCTGAGAGTGCTGAGTAGTTTAGAGAGAGCTGAGTAAAGTACTCCGTGCATATTCCTTACATACATCGCCTCAAATAGGACAGGAAGTGTCTGAGAGTCAGGATTGTTGCAAACAGTTTAATGGGCTTATGCTTGCACTTTCTATGTCTGTGAATGTGTGTATGTCCACATCCATGGCTTCCACTTCTGCACCATTCCTCCACCTACAGGCTGTTTGTGACTGACTGTGCCAGCTATGGTCTCTACTTGCATGAACCATGGTGGTTCTTGAAAGACCTCCTTCCGTTGTTTGTAATATTTTGGTTTCTGAATACTATTTGCATGCTGTTTTTCTCTGGGTCATTGTTGGCTACTCACCTTTCTTGTCTTTCAATAAAACTCAGAATATTTGTGTTCTATGTGCTTATACAGTAGAAGGTGCAAGCAGAACCCTGTTTTTTCAGAGGGTGAACATGCAGAATGTTCTAAATGGTTGAAAATATGTGGCCATCCTGAGTTGCAACTGGGAGGAGGTAAGGCATAAGGGTGGTGTTTAGATCATATCAGGAATGTGCTCATGGCTAGCAAGTTTAGGTTGATGTATCACTGGCATCACCTGATTTCTACCATCGCATTCCCATGCTTGATACCTCCCTTTTAAAGTGTGACTTCCTGGTTTCTGACTACCTTCAGATTTTTTTCCCCTTTTTCAGCACCTGTATCTCTGAACTGCTTTTCCTGCACTATTCTTAAATATTGACCTGCATATGTGTTTTGAGGTGCACAGACGTGCTTCCAGAGACATTGACACCTGTTTTTCATTTATTGAATTTTATGTGGAATAAGATGTAGAGCAACCTTCTTCACAGCTGGTCCCTGTACCAGCTGACAAGCCCTGTTGAACACTGTTAGCAGATGAATGAACAGACAATCCAGCTTCTGTTCTATGTGGGTCTTGCCATGTTTGTTTCATATTTCTTATGAAATCTTTTAGGTATGATAATCTTCAGTGGCCCAGATCTTCACATATTTCCTTCAGATATATTACTGTCAGACAGTTGCAAGTAACCAGCTTGTTACATGCAACCCACTTTTCTAATGGGAATCTACTTGTCACCACTGTCATGCATTTCATCTCCATTTTCTGTTTTTAGGTTGTTGCCATAAAACACAGGATGCAGAGGCCTGTTCTGAACAACATGTATCTGTACAAGGACAGGCACAGGTTAGTTCCTCTGATATGGCTCCTGCAAACCAGAGGACTCATCTCTGTGGGAAATGTTTCTTTGTTTTCAAAGATATTCTTCACCTGACTGAGTCAGAGGCTGTATACTTGCAGCAGAAAAATTTCTTCAGTAATGCACGTATGAGAGATTTCTGTCTCAGTGCAAACCCTACCCATCAACAGAGGTATGCCAATGAAGATAAGCCCTGGAAGGAAGCCATGGACACAGCCTCTTTTGTGCCCAAGTGCAGCTTCTACTTATTAGGGCTGCCTTCAACCAGTAGGGAGGTTGGGGAAGACTTCCCAGCCATCTCAGAGCTTCTCCAGCACCAGGCCCCTCTCAACAGTAAGGAGCCACATAGTCATTGTGAGATTTTAGAGGAATTTATCAATAGAAAAAGGCATCTCCAATGGGATGAATGTGAAAAAGCTGACAGCCAAAACCAGAACCTTGTTCAACATCAGGAGAACTGCTCTGGGAAAGTGAAATGTCAGTATAATACATGTGAGAAAGAGTTCAATGGTACTGTTAACCACAATAAACATAAAAGACTTCACACTAGAGAAAAGTTGTATTGGTGTACTAACTGTGGGAAGATGTTCAATCAAAGATTTCCCTTCACTAGACACCACAGAGTTCACCCTGAAGAAAAACCTTACAAATGTAGTGAATGTGGAAAATCATTTAGGAACAATTACGAGTTCTTTAGCCACAAGAGTGTTCACACTGGAGAAAAGCCACATAAATGTAGTGAATGTGGGAAGTGCTTCAGTCGGAAGTCTTACCTCATGAAACACTACAGAGTTCACACTAGAGAAAAACCTTATGAGTGTAGTGAATGTGGGAAATCTTTTAGGCTCAATTATTATCTTTCAACTCATAAGAAAATTCACACTGGAGAAAAGCTACACCAATGTAGTGATTGTGGGATGTGTTTCAGACAAAGGTCTCACCTCAGTCGACACCAGAGACTTCACACTGGAGGAAAACCTTATGAGTGTAGTGAATGTGGGAAATCTTTTAGTCAGAAAAGTACCCTTCTTACCCACCAGAGAATTCACACTGGAGAAAAACCTTACAAATGTAGTGAAAGTGTGAAATCTTTTAGTCAGAAAAGTACCCTTCTTACCCACCAGGCAGTTCACACTGGAGAAAAACCTTACAAATGTTGTGAATGTGGGAAATCTTTTAGGCTCAATTATTATCTTTTAACTCATAAGAGAATTCACACTGGAGAAAAGCCACATCAATGTAGTGATTGTGGGATGTTTTTCAGACAAAGGTCTCACCTCAGGCAACAGCAGAGGCTTCATACTGAAGAAAAACCTTATGAGTGTAGTGAATGTGGGAAATGTTTTAGGCAAAAATGGCACCTCCTTACCCACTGGATGGTTCACAATAGGAAAAAAGCCATATCAATGTAATGACTGTGGGAAGTCCCTTCATGAGAACTCTAACCTCATTAAACACTAAAGAATTCACACTGGAGAAATTCTTATGAGTGTAGTTAATGTGGATCATTCTTGAATGAAAGTTCTCACCTCAGTATACACAAGAGTGTTCACACACAAGAAAAAATTATGAGAATAGTGTTTGTGGTAAATATTTTAGGCACAACCATCATATACTTATCTACAAGAGCATCCACACTGGAAAAAAGGCATATGAGTTTAGTGACTGTGGGAAGTTCTTCAGCAGAAGCTCTACTCTCATTCAATACCACAGAGTTCACAATGTATAAGGTCTTCATGAATGCATTGAATGTAGGAAATGACTTGCTCTAAATCTTTTCTCATTAACACTTGAGTTTACACACCGGAGAAAAGCTTTAATCATCCAGAGAATGTTTTACTTTCTTACTCAGAATAATGCCACCAGAGGAGAATCTTTCATCCCATTTACCTGAATGGAAACCCGTTTTTGTATTGTTGACCAAGGCCTTGAGAGAAAGTGTGCATGACATTGTGGTTCTAATTTTCTGTCTGGTGCCTCTTTATTTAGAGGTCAATGGTTGCCCTGGACAGTTGGCCTTTATTGTGCTCCTGTGAACAGTATGCATTATATTCTCTGTTCACAGTATGTATTACGCAAGTGTAAGCAATGTTTAGGAGAACTACACTCCACACACTCCAAAGAGAACATGTATCATTATGTCTGATATTTTATAGGCTGGTTTCATTTATTCTAAGTCTCCGAGGTGGAATTATTGTGGGACAGAGACATTCTTTTCATATTCATGGTAGAAAAATGCCATTAAACTGGACAAAAAGTACCTGTTTTGGATATAAATTAAAATTATTTCATGTCCTGTGGCTTGTATCATCTTTGAGAACTTTCTGAGGACCTTCATCATTATTTCATATACAGTAGCTGGAATCACCAGTCGACAAAATAACCTCATGGTTTTGTGCCTTTCTCAGGTCCCTTAGGGTGTTCATCTGAAGGTTGATGCTCAATAGGCAAGACCTCAAAGCTAGAGGAAGGATAATGCTGGAATCAGACCCAGGATGTGTCTTTTGTAACCAGTCAGCATTCCTGTTTGTTCCAATGGCAAAAGTTTTCCTTCTTGACAACATTTGCTGCCCCTGAGGCAAGGCTGGTCCTCCCAGCAAATGAGAACTGACATGCAACAAAGTGCACCTGTCTCATGTGTGCTATTTGGTGAGGCCTGTTCTAGAGATAAAGCTGCGAAACTGTCATGTGTGACATAAACCACCTGTAACTCCTACACAGGATCGGGAAACATTAGGCTTACAGTTGTATGTTTGCAAAACACAGAGATTAATTTTTTTTTATTAATTTTTTATACATGTTTCCCCATGCCCCCCCTCCCTCCCAGGCATACCCCAACCCCCCCCCAGTGTCTGTGTTCATTGGTTATGCTTATATGCATGCATACAAGTCCCTTGATTGATCTCCCATCTACCCCACCTAACTTTAATCTTCCTGCTATAATTTCAGTCTGTTTGAGGCTTTACTGCCTC
>PVJN01045183.1:0-17007 GCA_004026805.1 Lasiurus borealis
GTGCCTGGTTCCTTGCGCCAAGCTCAGCTGTGTCCTAACACCAGGGGCAGATGGAGGCTTCACAGCTAGATGATGATGTATTCAGGAGGTGCACAAACTTGGGGTCTCGGGGTGCTCCTGTGGGCCTGGATGGGTGAGGGGTACAGAGAAGGTAGGGCAGAGTGGTTTCACAGCATGTTCCCTATAAATTTTGGGTTTCAGCTCAGAAAGATTGTGGCTCCTACATTTGGAGGCAGGGCATTCAAGTAGAAGGTGATGTCAGTAACAGAGGTTGGAAACAGAGTGGGGTTGCTTTCCTTCTTTCTTTCTTTCTTTTTTTTTTTTAGTATAACAAGAAGATAAGCTTAGATTTGGGTGTGCTAAGCTTACACTGCCAGCCAGACACTGAGGAGGAGGCAGCAGGTGGTTAGTTGCAATGTGGGTCTGAACTGCAGGTAAGCCGGCAATGCAGAGGGAGATTGGAAGCCTGGGCATTTGGGCAAAACTGGAGCCAGGTTAGGGTGGTGGTCCCAGGGGATAGAGGTCAGTCACCAGGGAGGGGCATCTTGTGCAGGGTTCTGAGATCAGAGAGGAAGAAGCATTCCTGAGGAGCCTCGCAGGATACTCAGAGGGAGGGAAAGGGCACCGAAGAAAGTGAATCGTTTATAAAATGCAGACCTAATTATGTCTCTTCCTGCCTATGGCCAACAGAGGCCTGTTGTGACCTGGGATTCAGAATCCTGTTGGGGAGGAAGTGAGGGAGGAGAAGGCCCACAGCCCCTTCTCTATGCTGTCACTATCCCTCAATCACCATGCATCCCACTCTGATGAGGCCATATTGAGCTCTTTATGTCCCCAAGTTCACCAAATCCACCCTGGGCCATGGAATTTGCATGTGGTTTCCTCTGAGTGTCATACTCCACCTTCCATAATCCCAGCCAAAATGTCATTTCTTCAGGGAGTTTTTTCCTTACTCCAAGGCCAGAGCGTTCTATTTCCTTTACAGAACTTGCCATGGTTATATTTCTATGAGGCATATTCATAATGACTTGTTTAATTAGATGCTTCCCACTAGATTATAAATTTATCGAGAGAAGGAAATCACGTTCATTTTATCCCCTATGCTTAACACAGTGCCTGAATGTGCTTAAAATGATGTGCTTTAAAAACAATTAGATGAAGAACAATGAACATTGAGTGTATATTAAAACATAAAAAATTCAAGGGGTAAATATATATATATATATACATATATATATATATATATATATATGAATCAAGAGGATAATGGTTAAAGAGTAAGCAACTGTACTGGCCAATCATTAAGTCACCATAGCTTCTATATTAAGAGCAGTCTCATTAATGTGAGGCAGAATCAGGTTTAATAGAGTTGAATTATTGAATTTCAAACAAAAATGGAAACAGACTCCTCTGCTTCATCCTATCCCAAAGAAGTTCCCTTCATTTCTACTGTGTTCCCTTGTCTTCTTTTAGTAACCTCTCATTTCTTAATAATAACAGCAAGAAAAGTATGACTTATTTGCTACTTAATCTCAAAATCTCACCCTTTTCATGGCTCCCAAAGCACCAGAATGTCTCTGAATTTACCTCCAGGTCTCTAATCTCACATCAAAGTGCCAGGTTTGTGAAATGTTTCTTTCATTTTATAAATATGTTGCTCAAAAATATTCTCCAGTTGTCAAAAGCCTCATGGTAAGTTGTAATCTGGTTCCCAACATACTTTCCAAATTTTGCTCCCGGTAGGAACCTTGTACCCTGCTGTTTTTCAGCACTGGGCTCTGAGTCTGGGTCACTTAGCAGAGTTTCTGTGCCCAGCATTATCCATTGTGTCATCTCATTGCCTGCACAGCCCTAACTTTTCCTATAGATCCAGGCCAAGTGCGAGCATCTCTAGGAAGTTTCATTTTAGCTATCATTACTTCAATGTGCTGATAGTCTTACTTTCTACACCACGTGAGCAGGGTAAATATGCTTCCACACCTCTTAAAGTGGGGGCTAGGTCTCTTTGATTGAGAGAATAGGTATATTCTGTCTACTGTGTATACAAATAGTAAGCAGATTCCCAGCTTTCAAACCAGGAAGAAACACCTAATGTCAATTAAAGAGATACATGACAAATATAGGTTTAACACCTTCAATACATTGGAAATTATATCTGTGCTGATGATATATCAGTTTGAAGGTAGAACGAAATTGGTCAACTTGTAATATATAGTAGTATGACCTTAATGTTCATTCCCTGTGCCCCCCTCCCTTCACATGTTGTATGTAATTCTAACCCCTGGTGTGATGGTATTTGGAAATGGGACCTTTTGGAGGTGATTAGCTTATGAGGGTGGAGCTCTGATGAATGGGACTAGTGCCCTGAGAAAGGACACCCTCCACCCGCAGAGCTCCCAGCCATAGAAAACACAACTCAAGGTCAGTGTCTGTGAGGCAGGAAGGGGCGGGCCCTCACAGACCTGGAATGTACTAGTGACTTGATTTCAGACCCTGAGCCTCCAGAGCTGTGAGAAATAATGTTCTGTTATTGCAAGCCTCCCAGTCTATGACATTTTGTTATAGCAGCCAAAACAGATGAAGGCATGTAGTAAACTATAATTATTTTAACCCTGTAAGGGTTACTAGAACAATAAGTTTGGCATAGGAATTTTCTAGCAAAGGGTATCTCAACCTTAGCTTCATTGACATTTTGACTTGGTCATTTTTTTGTGTGTGGGGCTGACCTGGGTACTATAGGATGATTCTCAGAGCCCACTAGATGCCAGTAGCAACCCCCATCCAAGTTGTGACGTTCCAAAATGTCTCTAGACATTACCAATGTCCAGGGTGGGGGGCACAGTGGCTCGAGTTGAGAACACTATTCTAGTCAAAAGGTTTAGGCCACCAGTGACATTGGCATCCGTGGAAGAGGCAGATTGATACCCTCTGTAGCTCCTCATTCAGACAGAAGTTGGCTGTGCTGCTGCCTTCAAGAGCTCTGGGTGTGCATCCAGCCCTGGGGAACACCTGGAACATGACAAAGTGCCAGTTCAGCTCAGCCTTGGCAGTGGCCTCCAGGATAAACACTGTCTTCTGTATGGCAGCACCGCGGAGTTGGCTTAATGCACCAGTCCTTCCCACCTACTTACTCTCCAGCAGCTGGTGCTGGAACCCAGCTCCCTCCCTAGTGCGTGGGCCTGGCCCTGCCTATCATTGTCCCGGGACACAGAAGGCACAGTAGAGGAGCATCAGCGAACTTCGAAGTCCGAGGTATGTATTGGAGTTCAGGCACTTTTATGGTCTGAGATTCCAGGGCCATCTGACCACCCGGACATTTCGTCTGATTCATTAGTCAAGGAGACATGAGAGCGAGAGTGGGGACGCTAGGAGTTTAATTAAGCATACCTCTGTCCTGGTCAGGTGCCCAGATGCTCCGTGATGGGCGAATCTGAAAATCAATCACAGCAGTGGAGAGAGACAGCGTAACACTAATGAGCTCGATAATAATCACTTGTAAAACACATCCTAACTTTGCAGGCATCCTGGGGGTTGGTTTGTCCTGAGATTCCAGGAAACCTGCGCATGGAGATTTGGGCGGAGTAACAGGAACCACGCGTGGGTCACCTGGAGCATCCCGACTGCTGAGCCCAGCGTCTCAAGAGAAACAAGTGGATCCCTGGGGAACCGGAGAAGCTCCCTTCTTCCCCCTACCCACCCCGCCCGGCCGCTGCACGGTGAGTAATTTGCTTCCTTGAAGACGCAGTCCAGTCAGTTGTAGAGCCTGAGATGAACGTGGAAACGGCTTCCTAAACTCAAGGGCTCCACAGAGAGCGGTGGAAGGTACCCCAGGCACAGCAACCGGGCCGGGATGGAGAGTCTGGTGCTTTTCATGGAGGGAGACGGGCAGTGGGTCTCAGAATAGGTTCTTCCACCGGCCAAAAGGGGCCCCTGCAGATGTCCTGGGAACAAGGAGTCAGGGGCCTTAGCTCACCTGGCTGTGGAGGGGCAGAGAGGAACCATCTGGAAGGGTCGGAGAAAGTCACACTCCCAGTTCTCCTGCTGCACATGGACAGGCCAGACCTGGTGGGACCCACCAAAGGCAGGTGGCGGGAATGCAGCCAGTACTGGACTTTTGGGGACCTTCTGTGACTCCTTGAGGTCAGCCTGTGAGGGTCTCCATTGCCAAGGACACTGTTGGATGATGAGACAGGCAGTCAGGAAGAGAAGGCGACTTGCTGGCTGGAGAATGTAGTCCTTTGGGCCCAGGACACACCTGTCCCTGTGTCTTACCAAGGCTTCAGTCCCACAGTGGTGGTTTCTGCCTACCTTTCATCTTCTAGTCCATGCGAGTTCTCCCTTCTCTGTCTTCATGATTGTGGTAAACTAATTAAACATAAAGGTGGCCACTTCAACTATTTTTAGTGCACAACTTAGTTACACTCCTTCACAGACTGTTGTACAGCCATCACCACTGTTTCCAAAACTTTTTTCAACCCAGATAGAAACTAACCATGAAGCAATGACTCCCACCCTCAGCTCCTGGAGGGTGGGAGTCATTGATACCCGCTGTAGCTGCTCATTTAGACAGAAGTTGACTGTGCTGCTGCCTTCAAGAGTTTTGGGTGTGCTTCATCCTCTAGGAACTCACCCATTCTAGATTCTCATGCCAGTGGAACCCTATAATGTGTGACCTCTGTGGGTGGCTCTCTCTCTTAGCACACTGTTTAGTCTTTATCAGTATTTCATTTTCGTGGCTGATGCCATTTTATTCTGTGGATTGACCACATTTTGTGTATCCATTCAATAGACATATGGGTTGTTTTCACCCTTTGGTTACTGTGAATAATTATGTGACAAGATTGGCATACAGATATCCGAGTCCCTGTTTTCAGTCTTCCTGAGGGCGTGCTCAGGAATGGAGTTGCTGGGTTCCATGGTATCTGTGGTTGGGGTTGTGCAGAATCATTTCAGCTGTCCCCCACACAAACCTGGAAGGACAGAGAATAAGGTTCTGGGGAATGTAGTTCTAGCCGTGGGTGAGCAGAGCCTCACTGACCACATAGTCCAGTACACTCCTGGCTGTTCCTGAAATGTCCTGGTGAAGAGGGCTTTGCCTGATGAGGTGACCACAGTGGCACCTCTGGAATTTGGACCAGAGAAAGCAAAGCCCTTTGGACGGTGAGAATGTCGCAGTCACAAACTGTCGGGTGCAGCTTACCTGTGGCCAGGACTGACACTGGCGAGCCCACCATGCACTCTGTCCACAGCCCTGACTCACAACCTTTGGCAACTTCCCTTGGCTCCCATAAATGACTTAGATTCTTGTTTCATCCTCAGGTGGTAGGCTTACACCATACAAATGGAACGAGGAAGTATAAGACTTTTGCTATAAAATTAGGCTGTGGAGAGAGTGCCTAACTGATTAATAAAAATAAAACTCACAGAAATCCTGCCAGGGGTTGAATGAGTAAATCTGGATGATTGTCTGCAGTTATTTCTGACCCATGGAGGGGATATGAAAAAAAAAATGTGGACAGTGGATTTGGTTATTTGCTCAAAATAACTGGTAATCCCTGAAGACTTTGCCCCAAGTATTAATGAGAACTGTATCTTTAACTGTTATCATTCTTCATTTAAATGTGTGGTTCAGTGGTGAGGACAGGGTTAAATTATGCTGTGAAGATGTGGCTGGGAGAGGGGTTCGATGCCAGGCTTGCACACTTGCAGCCATACTGGGTCCTTTGTGGGCTCTGCTGGGAGAGGGCCTGAGTCTCAGGCTTGTTCCACTCACAGTCTCAGCCGCAGTAGGCTCGGGGAGCTAAGTCTCTCTCCTGTGCACGTAGGGCCATTATTTTGTTCACTGATTTCATTGAAATGTGTTCCTTCATCATGTATTCGTCATGTAAGCCAGAGTGAGAATTCACCCTCTCCCACAATGGAGGGCAATGATGGCCCCTGGATCTGGGACAGAAGGCTGTTTTCTGTCATTTATCAGCTGTGCATCCTGGGAAAATATGGAATCACACTCTCTTGGCCTCAGTTTCCATGATTCTGAACTGGGGTAACAATCCCCACTGCATGGTTCTCATGAGGATTACTCAGGTGACATAAAGATATTCACACTTTGGCCAACAGTGCTATTTTTACTGAGATTCTGCACTGAGTACTTAAAATGAGGGCAGAGGGACTTCATGGATACCTCCAAGATAACTGTCTGCCCTTTGAGAGCTCAACCTGGGTCATGGCACCTCAGGGTGTCCTTCAGTGGAGGCATAGGATGCACCCGTGGCTTTCAGCATAGTCTTAAAATAATCTGCAAGAGTGTAAGAGTCAGGATCTTGTGATTTCAGGAAATGATCTTGTGTTCCCTTTCATAGACTCTCCACTATCCTTTCTGGAACTGGAGGGGTTCAACAGGCCTCCTCAGGAGATGTACGTGGTGTGTGAATTACTTTTAGTTAAAGGCAGTTGAGACCTGTGGGCTCAGAAGAAATTTTAGCAAGGGGGTAAAGTTGGGGCCTTGCTCATGATAAAAGTTATTACCAGAGACAACTTTCTATGGCCCATTTATAGGACAGAGTAAACTTTAATTACGGAACATCTGCTCTTATCAGCCTTAAAATGACCTTCATCCCCTCTGAGAGCCCAAGGCGCCTTACCTCATCACAAGCTCAAGAATGTCATGTGCCTTGTTTTAACTTTCTGTCTTGCTGACATCTGTGGGGTTCCCATATAGACATATGTAATTAATTTTGGTTATTTTCTCTAGTTAATATAGTTTGTCTCATGTAGATTTAATTATTGGACCAGCTGAAAGAACCTAGAAAGATAAAGCCTGCCTCCAAGCAACCTCTGCCCTCAGAACCAACCTGAGCTTTTTATGTGTCCGGAGTGTTGGCACAGGCAGTGTTATTGAGTCCCATACCCCTGGCTCTGTCCTTCACAGCAGTTTCCAGGAAATATGGGAAACGTGAGAGGCTTTCAGCTGTTTTGCTTGGGGTGCTACGTGATTAAGGAATGGCTCCATTTCAGACAGCCTTTTAGCTCATTACTTGGATTGAACTGATTTTTACCAATACTGGATCTCCCCAACCAAGACACAAATTAAATGCCTGTTACACACAGATTGACTCATGGACATTTTATTCCACTTGTAACCAGGGTAAGCTAGTAATGGAACTTAGTCCCCAGGGGTGCCATAAACAGCACAATAAACTATCCACTGTGAAGTTTGCATCTTTTCCTATAAAAATGCATTTGAATTTACAACAGCTGCTATTATTTTGTCCAGCTGGGCCCTTAACTTGAATTCCAACTCTAACTAGGCAGTGGAAGAATTTGAATCAGGTGGATAGTTCATTTTATTGCATAAGTATGAAGGCACTTTGGAAGAATGTAAAGAGGCTATAAAAATGTATTAAAATTCAAAAGGTTTAGATGGCATTTCTCTTTATTCAAATGTAATAAATGATAGATTGAAGTCATAGTTTATTTTGGGCTAAACATTTTCTTTTATATGAGTGAGTTCCCTTCATATAATGTAATAAAATATTTGAGAAAACAAAGAGAATATAAATTTAAACCAAGATAGCAGGTTTCTCTTTTGGCCTTTCTTGTTGTGTCTACAGAATGTGTGTGTGTGTGTGTGTGTGTGTGTGTGTGTGTGTGTGCGCGCGCACGCATTTTAAATCCTCCTACTCTCCTACTTTGCAAGATTGGACAAAATATATAAGCAGAAAATTGCTCCTTGAAAGAACAGGTAAATATATAGGAGGCAGCTCTTCACTTTGGAAGGTTAAAATTTGAATCTTTCTTTTTTGGTGGACCTGGAGAATGGGGGGATATGTGGGGGGATGTGCTCCCTTATCTGATATAGATACAAGTGGCAAGCTCCTTGAAGGCATGCCTTAAACTGGTGCCAGGATGAGTTTAATAGGCATTTTTTCATGTTACCAGAGGTTAGTTTTTTTCCTTAGTTCTTCATTTCAGTCCATAATTGTTTTCAGTGGGGTTAGTGTCCTGGCACCTCTAAGTTCATAAGCAATGGGTAAATAGTATTTTAAAAAAACAGATATGCCTTATTATTAGGCATGATTTTAGGTTAAAGCATATTCTTTAGGATGTCTAGCTTTATGATTTCAATCGATGATGAGAGGTAGGAACTGAAGAAGGGCCTTCTACCCACTGATTTCTGTAGTAGGAACTCCCCAAGGGGTTTGGGCCTTCTCCAAACACAAAATTGTACTTTTAACTCAATTTGCTCATTTAATATGCATAGAAAAAGCTTACTCCACAGAGCTCAGTATTCTTAATTCCAGCTGTTGACTGATTATTCAGTTAATCCTATGAGGAGGGAAAGAGGTAGAAATTGTTTTTCCCATTTTTCAAATTGAATAGACATAACGTAGAAAGGAGGTAAGAATCTCTAGAAAATCCTGGAGAATTCCTACTGTTCCACATCTCTCAATTCATAGATCAGGCAACATAACCTTCAAAGAGGAGGGAGAATTATACCACACCTGACTAATTTCAGGTATTTGAAATATGTTTTCAAATTTTTGATGCATTTGATAAATGAGTTCTCAAAATATTGTGTCTAATTAGAAATAAAGGTAAAAATACCCAGATGAATTATTTTCAGATTTAGAAAGGCAATAATTTTCTGATGCTAAGACATTACTGAAATTAAAATGTAAATTTTACATACTTTGTATTAAGCTCTTTGTAAAAGAAAAGAAGTCAACAAGATCCCTATTGAATTTTCAAGATGGTGCCATAAACAATGATAATTAATTGGAGAATTAAAAAAAAATCAACCAAATGCTTTCTAAGATAGAATACAAAACTTTGTATTGTTTTGTCCCTGGGGACCATGACTGACAGTTTCTTTGTTTATATAACTAAGCATATAAAAATTAAGATCAACTAATGACTTAGGTTGTCATAAACCAAATGGCAATCATTAGGGAAGGGGTTTTAGCTCAATTAATATTACAAGTCATAAATATCATCACTCATTTGCAATAACATATTTCTGTGGCTGCAAACCCAACTTGATATCAATATATTATGCTGAATCTAAATCTTGGGTTATTAAAGGAATAACAGGTGTAAGAGACTAGAATATGCCATCCCAAGTATGTTTCTTTTTCCATAAGGATTACTTTGAACTGACTTTTTGAGAAATAACAGTCATAGGAGAAGCTTTAATAACAGAGTATAAATTATCCTGTTGTAAGAGAAATTTACATTTATAGAGGCCCAGTGCACAGAAATTCATGCCCTTAGGGGATCCCCTCAGCCAGGCCTGTATCTTCTTGTAGTCCTGGACCCCTCGGGGGATATCCGCCTGCTCTCTGTGGGGGGGATTGGGCCTAACCTGGCAGTCAGAGATACCTCTGGCAGCCCAGGAATTTTCAGGGGATGTCCAACTCGGTTTAGACCCGCATCCTTAATAAGTGTGGAGGAGGCAGGAGAGGCTCCCACCACTGACCCTATACTTGGCAGCCGTCAGCCCAGTTTGTAGCTGAATGGAGCTCACCTTGTGGGAGCACACTGACCACCAGGGGGAAACTCCTGCATTGAGTGTCTGCCTCCTGGTGGTCAGTGCACATCATAGTGACTAGTTGTTCCACCAGTAGGGTCAATTTGCATATTAGTCTTTTATTATACAGGATTCTCCATCTGTAAGGAAGGGTGTCTTCTTCTCTGTGCCAGGAAGAGAAAGATGTTTCTGAATCCCAAGAGATCTGGCCAATGGAGAAGGCACTGATTAAAGTTTGTAAAAAAACATTACTCTTGCTTATCATACTATTCCTAGTCACTTTCCCATAACTTGCCTCCCCACAGCCTTCTTTTTTTGATATTGAAGCCCAAGTTCTGGCTACCTCTTTTTTTTTTTTTTAAATATATTTTATTGATTTTCTACAGAGAGGAAGGGAGAGGCATAGAGAGTTAGAAACAGTGATGAGAGAGGGACATCGATCAGCTGCCTCCTGCACGCCCCCTATTGGGGATATGCCTGCAACCAAGGTACATGCCCTTGCCCGGAATCGAACCTGGGGCCTTTCAGTCCATAGGCCGACGCTCTATTCACTGAGCCAAACCGGTTTCAGCCTGGCTACCTCTTTGAGTTATCTTCCCCTAAGTTTCTCCTACATTTAAGTGAGATATAATGTTAATAGGCCTGAGTTTGTTTTTCTCTTGTTAATATGTCTGTTATAACAAGGTTACTAGTTTAGAATCTAGATGGGTGGAAGAGAAAGGGTTTTTCCTCCCTATATAGGAAATCCTTGCTAAAGATAGCCACATGTTCTTATCTACTGTCTGCTTTTCTTTTATGCTTAGAATCTTAAAATGCATATCCTGGACTCTAATCATTATATTTTTCTTTTAAGTACTTAAAATTACATAAATAATATACATTGGAGAAAATTTAAGTCAGTAATGTTCACTGATGATCTCAAAAGAATCCTCGCTGGTTTGGCTTAGTGGAAGAGCATTGACCTGTGGGCTGAAGGGTCCTGAGTTCAATTCCTGTCAAGGGCATATGCCTGAATTGCAGGCCTGATCCCCAATAAAGAGCATGTAGGAGGCAGCTGATCAATGATTTTCTTTCATCATTCATGTTTCTCTCTCCTTCCCCCTCTCCCTTCCTCTCTGTAATAAATACAAATATATTTTAAAAAATCAGAGAAAATGACAATTAAGTTTGTGGACATTTCAGATTTTATAGTCTTTTCTTCAACTATCAATTTAGAAACAGAACAGCATATTATTATAAAGACTTCCCAGTATCCTGCTCTTTTCAGTGAATATACTGTAAACATCTTTCCATGCTGATAAATATACATAAATATTACAATGATAAGTGAAACCATCATATAACTTGTTATTCACAATTTACTCAAGTAATTGTCAGTTGTTGGACATTTAATTTGCTTATAACTTTTTATTATAAAGAGCATGATAAACACCCCCTGTCCCTGAGCTTTCTTTATTACTTAGTAATTTGCTTAGGATAAATTTCTAGAAGTGAAATTTTGGGCCCAAAGGATTGTATATTATTAAAGTCTTCACTAAATTGCTCCCAGAAAAATCTAAACATTTGTACTTTTAAAAACTTTTTTTGGGCCAATTTTAGAGATAATTATTGCATTTTATTGATTTCAGTTTGTCTTTTATTAGTAAAGAACACTTTTTAATATATTCATTGGAAATTCTTTGTAATTAGTCTATTATGTTCTTTACCTATAGTTTTTATCAGGATGTCATCTATATTATTATTTATTTCTAATAATTTAAAAACATATTAAACATATTAATCACCTGCATAGTATATCATGTGTGGACTTTCTCTAGTTTGAATTATAATTAAAAATATACTTATTGATTTTTTTTTTACAGAGAGGAAGGGAGAGGAATGGAGAGCTAGAAACATTGATGAGAGAGAAACATCGATCAACTGCCTCCTGCACACCTCCTACTGGGGATGTGCCCACAACCAAGGTATGTGCCCTTGACTGGAATCGAACCTGGAACCCCCCAGTCCACAGGTTGATGCTCCATCCACTGAGCCAAACCAATTTTGGCAAGGGGTTATACTTTTTAAAATATGTTTTTGGTATTCAAGCTTTCAGTCTTTTTCTTTATAGGTTCTGCCTTTCATATTAGAATTGAAAAAGCCCTTTCTTACAAAGTTGTAGGAACATTTGCCTATATTTTCTTTACTTTTTATGATGAAAATTTTAACCAATCTAACACAAGGAATGTGAATTAAAGTTTCCCTGAACTGGTTCCTGATTTACTGAAAATTCTGTCCTTCCTTATAGTTGGGAAAGTCTGTCCATACTCTTTTTATTAGATCTGCTGCTCAATCACCAGCAGGCCCAGGCATCCGCCCTTACCCAGGAGAAAGGGGTGTCTTCCTTCAAGAATGCTATGAATCCTTTCTTCAGAGGGACTTTCGTCCCTGGGTTTGAGGCCTCAGGATCTCAGTCTCTCTTCTGATTTGAAGCTATTGCCCCTATTGGATGTGCTCTTAAAGTTCTTTCCTCTTTTTTATTCTCCTTTGTCTCATCACATCTTCCTTTTCTTAATGCCCTCTTATGAGAATTAAACTGCTTAGCCCTGTGGGGAAATAGCCCAGCAATTCTTACAAGTGACAGACAAACAGATGCTATTGAAATCCCCAAAACATGGACCCCAGACCTTAGTCTTCTGACAGAGAACCCAAATTCCTATCTACCATGCCCTAAACCATCTTGCTTCTGATTTTAGGAGACACCAAGGCAGCAACAGCATGTTTCTTTGCTTGGAAAGATGAGTTATACCTTAGAGGTCCTCCTTGATTGGTTGACACTTGGTGCACTTGGCCTTTTCCATAAGGAGCCCTCTGGGAATTTTCTCAGACTCTATTCCTTATATAGGAAGTCAGTTCTGTCAACATAATAAAAACCATTCAAACATGTAGAGAACTTTTGTGAGTTTATTTGAGCCAAACTGTTGACAATTGCCAGAAAGCAAAAATATCAACTGTTTGAGATAATGTTCTAGAGCAGTGGTTCTCAACCTTCCTAATGCCACGACCCTTTAAGACAGCTCCTCATGTTGTGGTGACCCCCAATCTTAAAATTATTTTCATTGCTACTTCATAGCTGTAATTTTGCTACTGTTATGAACTGTAATGTAAATATCTGATATGCAGGATGTATTTTCGTTGTTACAAATTGAACATAATTAAAGCATAGTGATTAATCACAAAAACAATATGTAATTATATATTGTGAAATATTTATTTCTAATTACAAATAAATGAAATCGTGGTGTAGCATGGGTAACAGTCTTAATATGACAACAATAAACTACATTGCTACATTTTGCTACACTGCAGAGCCCTGTGTTGGTTCCTAAGACCATGGGAAATACTCTTAGGTGACCCCTGTGAAAGGGTCGTTCAACCCCAAAGGGGTCGCGACCCACAAGTTGAGAACCGCTGTTCTAGAGAATGGCAGGTGTACCTTATTTTATACACTATAATCAAAAGAGAAGACATAAGTGGGTTACATGAAATTCATTTATGTTAGATTAGGGAGGTGGGAGAAAAAAATGCAGGGGTGGAGTAGGGGAATCTCTGGGATTAGATAAAAGTAAAATGTTACATTATTTTTTAGAACAGGTGAATACAGAATAGTTAATAACCAACAATTAAGTGAATAACAGTAAAGGAATTTGTGGTCTCTACAGAGCGGTGCCTGTACTTTGTGGGTTCTGGAAAACAAATTACTTTGACATTACAAAGGTATGTTATCATAGATGCAAAAAGACAATAGACAGGCTTGATTAAGGTAGAAATTGACCTTTGTCAGGGAAGATTCTAGTCCAGGATATGACTACTACCATAAACTGCTTTTAGTTAAAAAGTTTTCACTTCAGAACATCCCATGTGGCTATGTTAGGCCTCTGAGTTTGTAAGGCCACCATGCAGGCCTTCCCTGAGCTTGTCAGATTTAATATATGCCCCTTTTTATCTACAGAGCCTCTGTATGTGGACCATGTGGAGAGGCTCTGGAAGGTGTGTGTGTGTGTGTGTGTGTGTGTGTGTGTGTGTGTGTGTGTAAGAGAGAGAGAGAGAGGAAAGTGATAGACATACACCAAAGAACAATAAGGCGCCACCTTAAAAATGAATCTTCCAGTCCCAGATGCCCCAGATGAAGTTGCCAGTGTACCAGAGGTGATTTGCCCAGTTATGATCCTTCCAGAATTCCCAACACACAGATTTTGAGCAAAGGAGATTAGTCCCTCAGTATTGTAATAGTTTGTGCACAGCAATAGATAATTGGAACAAAATTGGTTTTGCAGGTAAAAAATTCATTTACTGATTATTTACCATATATGCATCACTGTGGAAGTATTCGAACACTGGGAGCCATTATGACACTGCTATTGTTTCCAACATACAATCTCCATTATTTTGTGTCCTCCTTTGGTTGACAACATGAAATGGAGAATTGTTGAAGTTCTTTCTCTTTCTTACTAATATTTAGTTTTTATACCTATAAGTACTTAATCATCAAAAATTCATTTAACAGTCTTCTAAAATATGCAAATTATATCTTTTTCAATTAAAATTTGATAACAATAGAATAAATCTGAAGATAACTTTTACTTTTATTCTATTCTCATTACATGCAGATATAGCTTGGAAAAAAAGGTCTGTTTGTTAAAGGAATTATTTTGCTCTAAGTCACTAAGTGAATATAATTAGGGAGAAATGAAACATAGCAAACGACAATGAGCATGAAATTGCAGTTTTTCAAATGCTGCTTTTGTCTTTATTTTTCCTTCTAAGTTGAGTAATTATGTGTGAAACCACCCCATGTTACACCTTAGGTATCTGTGTTGATAAGTGACAAATAATCAAAGTGAAAGTTTACTTAGAACTGACTTGTGAGTGATACCTGGCTGGGACCCTCAGGCACCTTCTCAGGACCTCATTCCTTTTCTCTGGAAAACAGTGGGCTTAGTCACTGATGTACATAACTTTAACATTTTAGGTAGATATTCCCAGTTTTCAGCAAATATAAACTACTTGTATTTGGCTTCAATTATAATAAATACATATAGGCATGGTAGAGATTCTTACTAGAAAAAGAATTCTCACAATTGACTTATTTAATATGGACAAGTAGTTTATTCACATTCTCCCATTTAACCCTTACAAGCCAATAGTGTTGTTTTCAGTAACTTGTTTTATAAATGAAGCAATAGGCTCTGAGAAGTTTAATAACTTATCTAACACTGCAGTTATTAGGTGGAAATCCACGTTTGGATCCCAGTACTCTGTTTTCTGAAGCCCAGACCTTTTCAACCTTGCCCTATCCCAGGCTGCTTTGAGGGGGATGTTTTCTTGATCAGCAGATCCCACACAGAACACACATGTTGCTAACATGGCGTGTGGGCTGGGGCCCAGCATGGTCAGTCACAGGGCTCTTGGAAGCAACTGTGTGCAGGTAGGTTAATGTGGGAGAAGTTGATTAATTTGGATAATTCCATTAATAAGGACACCATAGCTGCTAAGGGTTTTATATACTGACAGCTGAGTTGAGAGCTGGCTTATGCGTCTGCATCCTGACCCTCATGGTGCCTCTGAATTCAGAATCTTGCGGAAAGTGGGTGAGTCGAACTAACTGTAAGTCTAAAGCATGATTCACTGGTGACATGTTAACATCTCCTGGGAAATGCGAAATGAGACAATCCTGATTCCATTTTGGTTGAACTGCTCTCTTTGGGGGAACAGACATTGGAGGTTTTAAAATACTGTACTGATTTTGAAAAGAACAACCGCTACTTTGGGATGAGGAATAGTCTCTTCTTCAGTGCAATAGCTGTATTTATTGCCAGCTGTCTCCTCCACCCTAAGCAAGATTTGCATAGTAATTACTTCCCAGCACTTTGTTCTACAAAGGTCGGTCCTGTGGTAACAAGACTGATGACTTCCCATCTTGTTTTTCAGTTGCATCCTCTCTTTCTTTTTTTCCTTTTACATATTAAGTAATCTGTTTCATTTAAAAAAAATCTTTATTGTTGAAGTATTACATGTCTCCTTTTCCCCCATTGATCTCTCCCAGCCATTCCTTTACCCCCAGCCCAGGCCTTCACCCTTCTATTGTCTGCGTTCATTGGTTCTTATATGCAAAATGGGTAAAAGACATAAATGTAAGATGGGATGGGAAACCACAAAAATATTAGCAGAATCCATAGGCAGCAAAATATCAGACATATCTCATAGCAATATGTTTACCAATACATCTCCTAGAGGCTTAATCACAAGGAACAACAACAGCTTGTAATTATTGGAATCGAAAGTCTAGGTCAGTGGTCAGCAAACTTATTAGTCAACAGAGCAGCAAACCACAGCTCATGAGCACAGTTTGCCGACCACTGTCCTAGGACAATGGAAACTGAGGAGAAAATCAACAATGGGACGACATCAAAATAAAAGTGTCTGCACAGCAAAAGAAACTATTGACAAAACAACAGGAGAGTCCACTGCATAGGAGACAATATTTGCCAATGTTACATATGATAAGGAGTTAATCTCCAAAATTTATAGGGAACTCATACAATTTAATAAAAGGAAGACAAACAATCCAATCAAAAAATGGGCACAGGCTGAGACTGGTTTGGCTCAGTGGATAGAGCGTCGGCCTGTGGACTGAAAGGTCCCAGGTTCGATTTCGGTCGGGGGCATGTACCTTGCTTGCGGGCACAACTCCAGTGTGGGATGTGCAGAAGACAGCTGATTAATGTCTCTCTCTCATCGATGTTTCTGACTTTCTATCCCTCTCCCTTCCGCTGTGAAAAATCAATAAAATATAAAAAAAATGGGCACAGGACCTAAGTAGACACTTCAGTTGCATTCTTGACAATTTTATCTTTAGTGATGAAGTTCTCTGAGCTTTCACTCTGCTATACACACAGGAGAACTTGCATTTAATTCCTCTGGTGCTGGGATTTGCATTTGTCCCTCAGGCTGTACGAGCAGTCTCCCTGCCAGGCTGAAGCCTCCAGATCTCACAGAGTTCCTGATGTGAATGCTGTGATCAAGTACCTCCACATTTGCTCTCACGTGATCCATGAGTTTCATTGTCCTGTTTAACTTAGAATTAGTCATAGAAAAAATGCAATCAAAGGAGAGCCCCAGGTGTCTCCAATCTGCACATTTTCTTTTATATGCAGGATGTGGTTGCCTACAGCATATGCCCGATCTCTGGACCTTGAGAACTAGTAGGTGCTCATGGAAAGAGAGCAAAGGGGCTGGGGTAGCCCTTTAGCCCTATCTGGATGGTGCATACCTCCCTCACCTTCTCACAGGGCCATGCCTGCTCATTACAGACTTCACTGTCCCCATTTACTTGCCTCATGCTGCTCTCATGTTCCCATGAGCAGCTTTTGCCATAGCCTTAGACTTTGAAGAAATAGTACATGATGGTTAATTTAGCCTGTTTCACCAACCCATTCCAA
>PVJN01045184.1:0-17023 GCA_004026805.1 Lasiurus borealis
ATGTGTCTTGGTGTGGTCCTCTTTGGATTCCTTTTATATGGGGTTTTGTGTGCTTCCTGGGCTTGTAAGTCTATTTTACCAGATGTGGGAAGTTTTCAGTCATTATTTCTTTAAATAGGTTTTCAGTATCTTGCTCTCTCTCTTCTTCTGGCACCCCCACAATTCTGATGTTCGTACGCTTGAAGCTGTCCCAGAGTCTCCTTACATTATGTTCACATTTTTGGATTCTTTGCTCTTCTTGCTTTTCCAGTTGAGTGTTTTCTGCTTCTTTATATTTCAAATTTTTTACTTGATTCTTGCCTTTCTCTAGTCTGCTGTTAGGACTCTGTATAATATTTTTTATTTCAGTCAGTGTATGTGTAATTTCTAGTTGGTCCTTTTACATCTCTAGTTGGACCTTTTCCATCTCTAGTTGGCTCTTTTGCATATCTAGTTGGTCCTTTTTCATCTCCTCTTGGATCTCGCTAAGTTTATCCAACTTTTCTAGCATATTCTTTAAAAACCTTATAAGCGTGGTTTTGAACTCTATATCCAGTCGTTTCTTTTCCTCCATTTTTTTTTGTTTGTGATCCCTCCCCTTGTCTTGGCATTTTCACTATGCAGGGAAAACTTCTGTGTTGAATTCAGCCTTATGATACCCGACTTGCAAAACCAAAGAAGCCTCTGTTGAGCTTGGGATGGGTGGAGTCTCAGGGCTTAAGGGACCGCCTTGCCTTCCAGTCGGCCCTGCCCTCTATAGCCCCTGAGTCTCACGTGACTGGGTAATCGCTGGAGTGGTCCTTGTGCACAAGGGTGCCTGCAGTGCCTCTAGACTGCTGCTTTTCCAGCTCCCCTGCACACCAGGACCACACGAGTCTAGGTCCCCAGGGTTTCGCCCAAAACAGGGGCTTAGTAGACTCAGAAGTGGCACGGTTGGGAGGGTCTGTCTCCTGCCCACTCGCGAAAGCCAGCGGCACAATCAGCAATCTGTCCTCTGCGGAGTGCCGTGCGCGACCAGCCCTCTGATCTTTTGCGACTCCCCTAAATTTCCGTGCACCTTTCCCTTTTCACAGTCCAAACTCACCCCGTAAGAGTTTTGGCTGGATATGGGGTTTAGTGTCGTAGGATAAGAGGTTCAATGCCGTTGGGAGTCTCCATTTCCCTCCCACCAGAGAAAGCCAGCCAGGTATGCCAGCACCCTCTCTCTTAGCATGCGCATCTCCGTACCTCAGCTTTTTGCAGCTGCTCTGGGTTTCTGTGAGCCCCTCTCTTTCCTCCTAGCTGTAGAACTTGCACTCAGCCAGCTTTCCTGTGGTTCTGGATGATGTTCGTTCTGTCTTTTAGTTGTAGTTTTGAAATTGTTGTGCGAGGCAGCAGTGTAGGTGTTTACCTATGCCGCCATCTTGGATTCTCCTCCAATTCTTATGAATATTTAGTCTATCTATGTTTAATGTAATCAAAATATATTTGGTTTAAAATTTATTTCATACTTATCTTACATGTTTTATGCTTCTTTTCCTTTAAAAAAAAGAGAGAGAAGAAAGAGAGAAAGAGAAATATTGATTGATTGCCTCCTGTACCCACCCTCCAAGTGAGGATCAAACCCACAACTTCACAACCTTTTGTTGTAGGGAAAGAGATTCCACCCAACTGAGTAACCTGGGCAGGGTTTCTCATTTTTTGATTTTACTTGATCAACTAATATAATTATTTTCATTTTTCTCCTCTATTGGCTTATTAATTTATAAATTTTATTGCTTAGTTTATTAAGAATTATATATTTTTATCTGATCTGTTTTCCCCTCCTAACTATAATATGTAGAATATCAAAGGTAATCCCCTTTTCCCTCTTAGGGTTCCCACACAGAGCACTTTTTCTTTCTTTCTTTCTTCCTTCCTTTCTTCCTTCCTCCCTTTCTTTCTTTCTTCCTTCCTTCCTTCCTTTCTTTCTTTCTTTCTTTTTTTAAAATATATTTTATTGATTTTTTACAGAGAGGAAGGGAGAGGGACAGAGAGTTAGAAACATTGATGAAAGAGAAACATCAATCAGCTGTCTCCTGCACATCTCCTACTGGGGATGTGCCCACAACCAAGGTACATGCCCTTGACTGGAATCAAACCTGAGACCTTTCAGTCTGCAGGCTGACCCTATATTCACTGAGCCAAACCGGTTTCGACCAGAGAGCTTTTTCTTAAGCACACTCATGGCCTATCGAACAGCTCTATACTTTCTCTTTCTGTGGAAATTAGTTTTAAGTCCTCATTCTGCCCTAGCTGACTGTTATATGTGGCAGAATAATTTGCCATGTTTTACTCAGCTCTCCATGTTCTTTCTGGGGATGGTGTCTTCACACAAAACGTAAAAGTTAGCTTTTCCCCCAGACTTTTATTTATCTAGGAGTCTCTTCTATCATTGATAAAGTTCTGTCTCAATCATGGATAAAATCCATGGGTGAGTAAAGCTGATTAATATCAAGGACTTGTGTTAAGATATTGACACGATTTGATGTCACTTTGTCAGCCAGCTTGTTTTATCACTAATAAAAGCAATATTTTTGCCTCAATTTTTATTCCTTTGTTTTACATCTCAAATTTTTTGCCATACAGATTGAGATTAGTTTTTAGAATTCTGAAAGATAGACAACTCTGTAAAGACTTCTTACTGAGATCTTATATGAATCATTTGGTCCAGATCTCAGAAGAATAGCAAAGAATATAGAAAAAAATGCATACAACTTCAAGATTCTGAAGTCTGCTAACAGTGTCTCTTTAACACATCCTCAGGGAGAACAGGTCCTTGTGGATGTGAGTTTCATTGAATATGGTGTCAATTCTACATGTTGTCATTGCACTTAGATTCAAGCATCACTTACATGGAATGAAAGGAACTTTTTCTGTAAAACAAAAGTGGATAATATAGTAAAAACTTCTTGGGTTATTTTCCCAGAATGCTTGGGATTCCTATGGAGATGGCACATTTCAGTCATATTGCGGCTGTGTAATCCTCCATGGAGACGGTAGCCTTTATCTCCTAATAATTATGAATGTTGAAGAGACTGAAGAACTATTAATTTTTGAAAGCTGAGTTAAATTAGTAAAAACTCTAAAGGGAAAATCCACAAATTCCAAATGTTAGGGATACTATTGTAATACAACTTCAAGCCTCTTTTCTCCTTTCTTGTATTATAATATTCTTTTTTTTGCATTTATTTCCCCCTTATTATCTAAATTAACTCAAGTAAACAACCAATTATAAAAAATATTGGAGAGACCTATTATATCCTATGTCATTTTCTAGCTACTATGGAAAATATGCTATACCAACTACAGTGTGAAATCTTTGTATATAAAAGCCTAAATGACCCAACAACCAAAACAACAGTTGATCTGTGACTATGACGTGCACTGACCATCAAGGGGGAGATGCTCAACATAGGAGTTTCCCCCCTGGTGGTCAGTATGCTCCCATAGCCAACCTCCTGTGGCTTATCAACCCTCCATGCCTCCCCCCCCCCAGCCAACTTCCTGCAGCCCCTATCAGCCCCAATCGATGGCCAGGCCGAGGGACCCCACCTATGCAAGAATTTGTGCATGAGGCTTCTAGTATATAATATTGACACAAGAGTAACTTAAGAACATTTTCTACTGGTCTTTGAAACATCTAAATTGACATTCTCCTTGTATTCTAAATTAACATAGAGATTTGTTAGTTTTCTCCCTAAGAAGATACATATATGTATGTATATGTTATTTATTTATCTACCATCTACCAAGAGGGGAGGGGAAAGGTATATATTTAAGGATCCTTTGCTATTAGTCTTTTAATTTAATGAATTTTTAATGAGTTAAATGCTAGTATTTTCCAGTTAATGGTTCTCAAATATGTACTTTTTTTTTACTATATAAATGTATATGGTGATGGTATTTATGTGTGTATGTTGAATGTGTATGTACATATAAGATATATATGAAATAACAATGACTGTGGGAAATGAGAGAATGTTAAATGAGGAAAATATTTTGTATATTAGTTATGTGCATGTGTGTGTACAAGAAGTCACCACATACATACAGACAGTACCATTACTAGTAGATGGTGGAATTATGTAAATAATGAGAGTCACTTTTCTAGGACCTGAATACATATTTACAGATACTGAAAATAGATGAGGACAAGTAATTAACAGCACTTTGATAGCTTTAGTGATGGAAACAGATGTTCACATTTAAGGCATCAAATTTGAGTGGTTGTCATTGAGCTGCTGCTGCCTGTAAGCAATGGTATTATGGCCTTCTTTTTCATAGGAGAGAATATTGTAATGCAGATTGTTGTAATTGTCTGAAAATATCTCCATGGCTGACAATACTTTTTTTTTTCTTTTTCTACACTCTTCTTTGATAGTTAAATGGGGACTGCATTTAACAAGCACAATTATGTCCTTTCTTGTTTGTTATGCTGCATTTAAGCATAATTGCTTGAAAAAAGTCTATAGAGGCCTCTTCAAGCTCAAGTTCCTGATTTACACTAAAACCAAAAAACATGATTGAAATATTTTGTTTCCTTTAACATTTCATAAATTAAAAATGATATTGGTGATGATCCTTTTAAACAAGATTAGGATTAGTGTAAAAAAAAAAGCAGAATCTAGGAATTTAACTTAAAAACTCTGACTTGGGCTTAGTTTGACCCCTTTTTCATAGAAAAAATTAAGGATTCTCTCTGTAACAACCTACTTTTTGGAAATAATAATTTTGTTAAATATAATCTTATTCAGATCAATTTTCAATGGGTCAGAGTAGCTGTCATGTAAGTGACCCAAGTATTTTTCATTTCTAAATTTATGTTTCTAATCAGAAATCAGTTAAAGCTTTTAAAGATTCAGGAATTATGAGACAGTTTTATTTATTCAGATAAATTTGATATTTTCAGAATTGAAAGTTTTATTAACTTATCCAAAATGTAATAGCCTCAAGAAGGCATTTTTCATTGGACTGTAGCTTTTTAGAAAACACTTTCAAATCTTCCCACATAGGGAACTTATTTCCCTGCACCAACCTGAGAAATTCTTCAGTACTTTGTTGAAATATTCAAATGAAGGGAGTATGCTCATTAGGCAGGCTCATTAGTAAGAAAATTGTAAAAGAAGCAACTATGACAGATTTGTTTGTTTGTTTGTTTCTCATGACAATAAAATTTTGCCTGAAAAATAGAAACAAGTGACTAATTATGGCTGAAATTGGGCAATTGCTCTTCAAATTAGCCAAATGAAGGTGTAATTATTATTTTAATAAGATCAATTTTTCAAGATAATTTTCAAAGGGGAGCATGCATTTGGTGGAGGTGTAAAAACTCCAACTACTTTACACATGGCAAATATGATGTGATATTAAACAATAAGAATTGAAGTCGTGGCTGGAGTGGCTCAGTTGGTTGGACATTGTGCAAGGCACTGAAAGGTTGCTGATTCTATTCTTGATCAGGGCACAAGACTTGATTGTGGGCTTGACCCTCAGTAAGTGGCATGCTTGAAGCAGCCAATTGATCTTTGCTCTCACATCAGTGTTTTTCTCTCTCCATCTCCCTTTCTTTCTCTTTAAAAATCAATAAAAATATTTAAAAATATATTATAAAAATAAATAAGAAGTAAAAATTATATATATATACATATATATGTATATATATATATGTATATATACATATATATACATATATATATATATATACATATATATATGTATATATATGTATATATATATATATATGGGAGAGACAGAGATAGAGAGAGAAAGAAAGAGAGGGGGGAAGAAAATCTTATAAAGGAGTAAAGGAAAGATCAAGAGCTAACATAAAATCATTATATTTTCCTATGAAAATGTCCATGAAAATGGTAAAATAGGGAAAAATATTCTAATACCTGAAGTTAAGGTAAGTATTTGCCATATGTGAGAATGTAAAGCCATTTCTGAAACCAACCACACATACTACAAATTATTTTTCAAAGTCACCTAAAAATTACCACTTTATTTTTTCATAACTTCTTAACATTTCTAAACCATTATTAAATCTCACCTGGATTTCTGAAAAAACTTCTTAATTAGTATCTCGCTTCATGTATTTCCCAAACAATAGCCATCATGATTTTTTAAAACTATACAATAGAGAAGATCACTGACATGCTAACTGTTTTCCAATGGTATTTTATCACAGTTAGAGACCTTTCTATGACTCATCCTCAGAACTGAATCAATTCAACACAACACAACACAACACAACACAACACAACACAACACAACACAACACAACACAACACCACATAATACCACACCATTGTAACTCTACCCATGACTGATTCCTTTTAGCTAAACCAGTCATTCTCTTTCTCAATAACATTAAGATATTGTCTGCCCAGGGTCTGGGCAATCACTGTTTGTTTTATAGATAACATGATGACTCCTTTTTATTCAAATGTTACCTCCCAGACAATATAATCTGATGATCTTATGTAAAATGGAAATGTTACCAGTGAAAATGGAAGATTCTTGTTCCCATCTGCTGCTTGGGGGTGGTGGGTGCATTTCTTGAGAAAGAATATTTGGAGACTCACACTGAAGGATAAGATATCATAGAAAGCTTTATTTCTGTAGAATTAAATCTCTGAGTTTCCAAGGCCTCATTGCCCTTTGTCCAGTCATAGGAAAAGTATAGTTGAGGCTTCATAAGTGCTAAAATAAGAGTCAATGTCCAAAATTTCCTTTACATGCTGCACAGTCCAATATAGCATTAGGCTTGCTTAGTTTGTGTTTCTTGCTGTAGTCTATTTGTCCATTTAGTGTGGGGTCCACATGGTTCTGGGCCATTTGGGCAAATGTAAGAGTGAAGAGCCAAGAGCCAAAAGCAATAAAAGCAACAAGAGTAACAAAAGAGCAAACCTCTTTGTTTAGGGGATTATATATCCCCAAATTTTCATGGGTTTACATTGCAGCCAGTCTATGGTTCCCCAGGCTTGACTAACAGGTAAGAACATTCCCTAGTCACCCCAACTTCACAGTGCATGCATTTATCTCCTCTTTGTTTTGTAGAGAATGGGCTGATGGTTCCGTGGGGAGTGCAAAGTTGCAGCTTCCTAACGAAGCTGCCCAAATGGCCATGGTTATAATGTCTGACCTCCCTTTTACAACCAGCTGATGACAACATTATCAGGAGCACTTCTGTAATATTTAGACCCCTTGTAAATAAATAATTCCTTACTTTTTCTTTTTTAGATCTAACAGAATCTATAATGTCCTCTTTTTTTATATGTCCATTTATATTTTTATACCCTTGTAGATGAACATTTGAGGGATGAAAGTGAATGTTAGTTTTTTTAAATATATTTTTATTGGTTTCTGAGTGGAAGGGAGAGGGGGAGAGAGAGACAAAGAGAAACATCAATGATGAGAGAGAATCATTGATCAGATGTTTCCTGCATACTCCCTTTGGGAATTGACCCCACAATCTGGGCATGTGCCCTTGATCAGCATCAAACCTAGAATCCTTCAGTTCGCAGTCTGATGCTTTATCCACTGAGCCAAACCAGCCAGGGCACAAGTGGATGTTTTGCTGAAATTTTTCATTGCTCTATTTCCTGTAACTCTGTCTGAAACATGGAAAATTTGCAATAAATAGTTATTGAAGAATGAATAAATAAATACATTAAATGTGTCTCAGGTTGGACTCTTTCAAAGTCTTGAAGTTGGAGAAAGGAAAGGTATACTTTTCTGTTGAATAGAACCACAATTCCCAAAGAAGTTGTGTGAAGTCAAGTTAAAGAACCCTTTTCAAAGTAGCAGAGTTTGTCAAAGAAAAACCAAGGCCAGACTGTAAGGTGGTAAAAACAGATTTTATTCAGGAGCTACTGAAACCAGGAAAAATAGAACTTATTAAAGAACTGGGCTCCATTTCAAATATAGCATGAACAAGGAATTTATAGTTAAGGAGAAGGGTCAGTTGTTAGAAAATTACTAAAAGGAAACACCAGGTGTAAGGGGGGATTCTAGCTAAACCAATTTGACAAGTTTATTGCTGAATATAAGCCAGGGTGGTCAGATACCAAGAGTGGGGGTGAGGAATGTGATCTGATATCCGTGGGAGGGATTCTTGCTAACCTGACAGTATAAGTTTTGAGGACTCTTTATTCCCTCCAAAGGAAATAAAGACCAGAGGCAGGGGTTGTAACTGCCTTTTCCAACAGCGTACAACCTCTGGTGCTTCTGGACCTCCTGGTGATATACTGGAAAATCAGAAGATAGAAAAAAGCACTCATAAGACATATTCAGAGTCTGGGAAATTCTATTAGGAAGTTGGCTGGGCTTTTATATTGGATTTCAAGTTTATTGATTTTAGTTATATCCATATATTTTCTTTTACCTTCCAACCTTTCTGCTTTGTACCACCTCTTTGTAAATACAAATATACATAAAGCCACATTAAAATGGATTCTGATAGAAAAAAAGAATGGCAGCAGAATAAATGGATGTGTCCCAAGCCTTATCCCAGAGCAGACAGAAAGAACAGCTGAGGGTTGCACTGGGAGTGTTTGTTGGCAAGTTAAGGGACAGCTATACTCCAGGAGAAGGTGGGAGACTACTGGATGGGGCTATCCTGACAGGGCAGCCCTCACTGCTGTTGGGTTTTCTCCTGGAGCCACTGGCTTGGTCGGGGAGACTATGTCATCTTGAAGGGGACATGTCATCTTGAAGGATGTTATCAGAAGCCTGAAAAGTAACAACTACGGAACCCACAGAACAGCTGCGAACCCCAGACACCAGTCCCTAATTGGCGCAAACAATGGGATTCAGAGGAACTCTACACTTCACATGGAAAGGTCAGATTTTGCCTGGGATCAGGTGAGGTTTCTGGTCCTGCAGGACAAAGTAACATGTGCACTGTAGAAGCTGGAGAACCAGGAGAAGTCTGCACCTAGAAAAATCCATGGCTGCTGGGCCTGTCATGATCCATGAATGTGGAAGGGGGTCCTCAGAACTGCTAAAAGAGGGGATCTCTAAAAGCAACCTATTTTGATCTGATGCAGAAGGACAACCTGGGAGTTTTTAAAGTGTGCCAGCTGCTAGGATAAGATGGGTAAGGGGGACTGTGCAGACTTGCACACTTTCCTCTTCAGATCTTTGCTTTTGATTGCTAAGCCCAATACATAGGATCATGCGATTGGAGACACCCTAGGAGACTGCAGGGGAAAGTAGTTTTTCTGGAACCTAGAGATCAGAGCTTGGAGTGACCTTTGAAGAACCAGCTCTGGGGCAGCCCACTCGCACAAACCAGTGTTGAGTGCTACAGGGAAAGCAGGATC
This sequence comes from Lasiurus borealis, assembly GCA_004026805.1. NCBI lineage: Eukaryota > Metazoa > Chordata > Mammalia > Chiroptera > Vespertilionidae > Lasiurus > Lasiurus borealis. The sequence goes on from PVJN01045184.1 coordinate 9,327, forward strand.
TAAACACAGGCTAGAGAGGACCTATAGTCTCAGAGGTCAATCCAGAAACACGGCCACTCAGGGGCTGAATCACAAATTCACTCTGTGTAATCACAAATAAAGGAATAAAGAGATTAAGACACATTGCCTCCTTAAAAATCAGGACTGGCTTACAACACTGAGGAGCAGTAGAATGCAGGGAATTACAATACTATCCTGACTGGAAAACAGGTGTGCCAGACACAATAGTAGAGGAAGTGAATGACCTTCATGACTGTACATTCTATTTTTTTAATATATTAGGTTTTCTTTTTTTAATTATTTTTATACATATCTCCCCATTCTCCCTATGCCCTGCTGGGATACGCCAACCCCCCAGTGTCTATGTTCATAGGTTATGCTTATATGCATAGATACAAATCCTTTGATCTCTTATTAACCTCACCTAACTTTAATCTTCCTGCTGTAATTTTACAATCTGTTTAATGCTTTACTGCCTCTGTATCTACCCTTTTGTTCATCAGTTTATAATGTTCTTTATTATCCACCAATGAGTGAGATCATGTGATGCTTCTCCTTCATTGACTGGCTTATTTCACTAAGCATAAGGCTCTCCAGTTCCAACCAGGATGCTGCAAATGGTAAGAATTCCTTCTTTTTAATGGCAGCATAGAATTCCATTGTGTAGATGCACCATAGTTTTTTTTTTATCAATTCATAAGCTGACGGGCACCTAAGCTGTTTCCAAATTGTAGCTATTATAAATGGTGCTGCTATGAACATAGGGGTGCATAAATCCTTTCTGATTGGTGTTTGTGATTTCTTAGGATAAATTCCTAAGAGTGGGATTTCTGGGTCAAATGGGAGATCCATTTTTAGTTTTTTGAGGAAACTCCATACTGTTCTTCACAGTGGCTGCACCAGTCTGCATTCCCTCCAACAGTGCACAAGGGTTCCTTTTTCTCTGCATCCTCGCCAACACTTGTCATTTGTTTATTTGTTGATGATTGCCATTCTGACCAGTGTAAGTTGGTATCACACTGTCTTTTGATTTGCATCTCTCGGATGATTAGTAACTTTGAACATGTTTTCATGTGTCTCTTGGCCTTCCATTTGTTGTATTTCGAAAAGGTTCTATTTAGGTCCATTGCCCATTTTTTTATTGGATCATTTATCTTCCTTTTATTAAGTTGCATAAGTTGGCTGTAGATTTTGGAGATTAAACCTTTATCAGTGATAACATTTGCAAATATCTTCTCCCATACAGTGGTCTTTCTGGATGTTTTGTTGATGGTTTCTTTTGCTGTGCAAAAGCTTTTTATTTTGATGTAGTCCTATTTGTTTATTTTTTCTTTAGCTTCAATTGCCTTTGGAGCAGTATCAGTGAAGAAGTTCTTTCGGCATATGTCTGAGATTGTGCTGCCTGTGGATTCCTCTAGTATTTTTATGGATTCCCTCTAATGTTTAAGTCCTGTATCCATTTTGAGTTTATTTTTGTATTTGGTGTAAGTTGGTGGTCCAGTTTCATTTTTTTTTCATGTATTTGGCCAGTTTTCCCAACACCATTTATTGAAGAGGCTATCTTGGCTCCATTGAATGTGCATGCCTCCTTTGTCAAATATTAGTTGAGCATAGTAGTTTGGGTGGATATCTGGGTTCTCTATTCTATTCCGTTGGTCTATATGTCTGTTCTTGTGCCAGTACCAGGCTGTTTTGAGAACAGTTGCTTTGTAATATAGCTTGAAATCTGGTATTGAGATCCCACCTACTTTGTTCTTCTTTCTCAGATTGCTGTAGCTATTCGTGGTCTTTTTTTGTTTCAGATTAATTTATGAAGAATTCTTTCTAGGTCTGTGAAATATGTCATTGGTATTTTAATGGTTAGTGTGTTGAATCTGTAGATTGCTTTGGGTATTGTGGATATTTCAATGATGTTGATTCTCCGAATCCATGAGCATGGTGTGCTCTTCCATCTGTTAACATTTTCCTCTATCTCTTTTTCAGTGTCCTGTACTTTCCTACAACCAGTATATAGAGATTAATACAACTACAAATAACACCTGGTATCGAGGGAGGCGAGGGAAAAGAGAGGTAAAAAGCAAAGCAAGCAAAAAGCAAAATAAAAGAAGTAGAATAAGCTAAAAAAATCTCACGAAAAAGTACAAAAAATGGATATAATCACTGTTCAGGAAAATAGCAACAAAAGGACATAGAGAAAAAAACAACTTTTTGGCTAGTGTAGACAAGAAAAGAGAGGTTTATATGTACTTGTAGTAGGGGGTTTGTAATTGGATATATAAATGGGGTGAAATTTTAACCAGGTAAAGAGAAAGAATAGGGAGAATCTAAAGTTGGAAAAGGGAAAGAGAAACAAGACAACAAAATGTGGAATGTTAGGAGGAAAGTGTTGGCATAAAGGTAGAGTTGAGTTGGAGTAAAATTATGCTAAAGGAAAGATGAAAATAGAATATAGAACTCTAATCCCGAAATAAAGAGAATACAAAATGACACTTGTTTTTTTTTTCCAAAAAGGTAAAATACTTGTAGTAATAATAGTAGTTGAAAACAAAATATGTAATAAGTAAAAACGTAAAATCATTTGAGGCAGAAAGAAAAAAATAGGGAGAGAAAATGGCGGTGGAGTAGACAGATGCGTCTGGAGCTTTGTCGCTGGGCAGAGGAAGAGAGAGCAGTTGAGAGTCACATTGGGAGTGCTTGTTGGCAAGTTAAGAGTCAGATTTCCTCCAGGAGAAGGCGGGGAACTGCTGGACCGGGCTCTCCTGGCCTGGCAGCCACACTCCCACGGGGATTTTGTCCACCGGAGCCACCAGCTCGAACACGGAGACTGCACCATCTTGCAGAGGGAGGTGGATGTCTACGGAGGTCTGAAAGCTGCTGCTGATGGAGGCACCCACCGAGCAGCCGGGAACCCAGAGCATGGCTTTCCAGGTGGCATGGACGTGCGGGCAACGGATTTGGAGACCCACGCAGCATCTGGAAGGGTTAGATTTCGCCTGGGACAGGGTGAGGTCTCCTACCCCTGCAAAACAGAGATGCGCACACTGTGGGAACTGGGCTGCGGGAAAGCTGCTTCTGGATAGGTCCGCAGAGGTGGTCAGGGTGTGATCCCTAATTGTGGAGGCAAACTCTCTGAGCTGTTGATAGAGGGGAGCTCTGGAAAATGACTCGTCTTTTTCTGGGACAGAGGGACAGCCTGGGAGTTATTACAGTGTCCTGGCTGCAAAATCCCCACAAACTGGCTTTGAAAACCACAGAGTAGCAGGATCTGAGTTCAGCCTAGAGAGGTCCTGTGCATTGTTTCAGAGATCAATTCCGAAACACTGCCACCCAGTGGATGACATACAAATTTACTCTCGCATAACCACAAAAGAATAAAGAGATTAAAACCCCAGGAGGGGAACTCAGGGAACTGCAATACCTTCCCTACTGGGAAACAGGAGTGCCAAGCAGAATAATAGTGAAGTGAAGGACCATTCTATTTTTTTTCTTTTTCCTTTTAATTTTGTTTCTTTTTCATTTTTACATATTTTAATTAAAATACTATTTTTTTCTATCTGCCTAAATTGATTTTTTCTTTTTAATTATTACATTTTTGTTTTAAACTAGTATTATTAATTACTACTTTCTTTACCTTTTTGGAAAAAAACAAGTGTCATTTTGTTTTCTCTTTATTTTATTTCAGGATTAGAATTCTACATTCTATTTTCATCTTTCCTTTTGCATAATTTTACTCCAACTCAACTCTACCTTTATGCCAACACTTTCCTCCTAACTTTCCCCATTTTGTTGTCTTGTTTCTCTTTCCCTTTTCCAACTTTAGATTCTCCCTATTCTTTCTCTTTACCTGGTTAAAATTTCACCCCATTTATATATCCAATTTCAAATCCCCTACTACAAGTCCACACAAACCTCTCTCTTCTTGTCTTCACTAGCCGAAAAGTTGTTTTTTCTCTATGTCCTTTTCTTGCGATTTGCCTGAAAACTCATTATATCAATTTTTAAAATTTTTTTGTGAGATTGTTTTAGCTTATGCTACTTGTTTTATTTTGATTTTTGCTTGCTTTTTTTTTTTTACCTGTCTTTTCCCTCACCTCCCTCGACACCAGTTGCTATTTGCAATTTGTATTAATCTTTAGGTACTGGTTTCTGGTCTTTATTGGGATTAGAGACTGTTCTATTGGAGTTTTCTCCTGATATTTATATTTTCTTCTCCTTTTCTCTCTTATCCTCTTTCTTTTCTCTCTGACTTTTTTCTCTTCCTCTTTTCTTCTCCTTTTTATTTTCTTATTTTATTTTAATTTTTAGTTCATTTACTTATTTATTTTTTCTCGCTCTCCCAATTTGATTTTGGCATTTCTTTCTTTTCCTTTTTCCTCATTTTGTTTTTCTTCTTTCTCTATGTATCCCTAATTTGTCTTTCATTGGTGGTCACCTTATTTGTGATTATTAACATCTTGAATACATTTCTACTCAGTGCCTTGTGTGCTGTACCTGGTCGTGTTGTAGTTGGTGCCTTTCAATCAACGTAAGTGAGAAAACTACATAACCAGACACCCGGAGAAGAAAGACCATGGGCAGAAAAAGAAACAGCCTGCATAAGACAGAAAGGCAGGTTTAACCATAAAAGGAAGTAAATGAAATAGAAGCAGAAATAAGCCTGCCAGAGAAAGAGTTCAGAGAAATGATCATAAGGTTGATGAAAAAAATGGAAGACAAAATGGACAATCTGAGTAAGAGCCAAGAGGAAATGAAGAAGACCCAAGAGGAGATGAAGTAGCATCAAGAAGAAATACAGAAGAACCTAGAGGAGGTGCAGAATAAAAAAGAAGAAATGAAAAATGACATCACTATTATAAGGAACTCAATAGAAAGCATGAAAAGTAGACTAGAAGAGGCAGAGTACCACATCAGTGAGTTAGAAGTCACGGTAGGAAAAAAAAACCCGAGTACAGCAGCTTCTAGAAAAAAGAGTTAAAAATCAACAGGAGAGCCTAAGGGAACTTTGGGATAACATGAAACAAAACAACATCTGCACAAATGTGGTTCCAGAAAGAGTGGAAACTGAACAAGGATTAGAGAACGTGTTTGAAGAGATAATGACAGAATATTTCCGCAATACAGGAAAGAAAAAACCCACACAAATCCAAGAAGCTCACAGAGTCCCAAGCAAAATGAACCTAACAAACAGACCCCAAGGCACATTATAATTAAATTGCCAAACACTGATTACAAAGTAAGAATCTTAAAATCGGCCAGAAACAAAGTTACGTGCAAAGGAACCCCCAGAAGACTAGCTACTGACTTCTCTACAGAAACTCATCAGGACGGAAGGGAATGGAATTGAAAATATAAAATCATGCAAAGGAAGGGTCTGAATCCAAGAATACTGTACCCTGCAAGTCTGTCAATCAAAATTGAAGGTAAAATCAAAAGCTTCACAGACAAAAAAGGACTAAGGGATTATATTACCACCAAACCAGCAATGCAAGAAATGTTAAAGGGTCTGCTGTAATAAAAAGAATTAGGAAGTGAAAAAGGAACTCGGGGGAAAGGACTAAAAATGGCAACACATAAGTACTTATCAATAATAACTTTAAGTGTAAACGGATTAAATGCTGCAATCAAAAGATGAATAAGAAAACATGATCCATATATCTGCTCTCTGCAAGAAACCCACCTCAGGAAAAGAGATGCACACAGATTGAGGGTGAAGGGATGGAACATGGTATTTCAGGCAAATGGAAATGTAAAGAAAGGTGGGGTTGCAATACTTATATCTGACAAATTAGATCTCAAAGTGAAGGACATAACAAGAGATAAAGAAGGCCACTTCATAATACTAAAGGGAACAATCCAACAAGAAGAAATAACTCTGGTAAACATATATGCACCCAATATAGGAGCACCTAAGTGCATTAAAAAACTCTTGGAGGATATTAAGAGAGAGATTGATAGCAATACAATCATAGTAGGAGACTTTATTACCCCACTGTCACCACTGGACAAATCCTCTAAACAAAAAATCAGCAAAGAAACATCAATCCTAAATGATTCACTAGGCCAGATGGAATTAATTGATATCTTCAAAACATTTCACTCCAAAGCCAGAGAATATACATTCTCCTCCAGTGCACATGGGTCATTTTCAAAGATAGATCATATGTTGGGTCATAGGAAAAGTCTTTTCAAATTCAAGAAGATAGAAATCATATCAAGCATTTTCTCAGACCACAGTGGTATAAAATCGGAAATCAAGTATGATAAAAACAATAGAAAGAAATCAAACACATGGAGACTAAACAGCATGCTATTAAACAAGGAATGGGTACCCAGAGAGATCAAGGAAGACATAAAAACATCATGGCAACAAATGACAATGACAACACAACAATCCAAAGTTTATGGGACACAGTGAAAGCAATCTTTACCATCGTACCAAATAAATTAAGATACCTAGGAATAAACTTAACTAATGAGGTAAAGGACTTATATGCAGAAAACTTCAGGACACAGAAAAAAGAGATAGAGGAAAATGTTAACAGATGGAAGAGCATACCATGCTCATGGATTCGGAGAATCAACATCATTAAAATGTCCATGCTACCCAAAGCAATCTACAGATTCAACGCACTACCCATTAAAATATCAACGACATATTTCACAGACCTAGAGAGAATTCTTCATAGATTCATCTGGAACAAAAAAAGACCACGAATAGCTACAGCAATTCTGAGAAAGAAGATTAAAGTAAGTGGGATCTCAATAGTAGATTTCAAGCTATACTACAAAGCAACTGTTCTCAAAACAGCCTGGTACTGGCACAAGAACACATATAGACCACTGTAATAGAATATAGAACCCAGATATCCATCCAAACCACTATGCTCAACTAATATTTAACAAAGGAGGCATGCACATTCAATGGAGCCAAGATAGCCTCTTTAATAATTGGTGTTGGGAAAATTGGACAGATACATGCAAAAAAATGAAACTGGACCACCAACTTAAACCAAATACAAAGATAAAGTGAAAATGGATACTGGACTTAAACATTAGAAGAGAAATCATAAAAATACTAGAGGAATCCACAGGCAGCACAATCTCAGATATATGGCGAAAGAACTTCTTCATGATACTGCTCCAAAAGCAATGGAAGCTAAAGAAAAAATAAATAAATGGGACTACATCAAAATAAAAATCTTTTGCACAGTAAAAGAAACCATCAACAAAACAACAAGAAAGATGACTCTATGGGAGAATATATTTGCAAATGTTATCACTGATAAAGTTTTAATCTCCCAAATCTACAGCCAACTTAAACAACTTAATAAAATGAAGATGAACGATCCAATAAAAAAAATGGGCAACAGACCTAAATAGAACCTTTTCAAAAGATGACTAAAGAAAGGCCAAGAGACACATGAAAACATGTTCAAAGTCCTTAATCATCTGAGAGATACAAATCAAAACGACAATGGGATACCATCTTACACCTGTCAGAATGGCAATCTTCCACAAATCAACAAAGGACAAGTGTTCGTGAGGATGTGGAGGAAAAGGAACCCTTGTGCACTCTTGGTGGGAATGCAGACTGGTGCAGCCACTGTGGAGAACAGTATGGAGTTTCCTCAAAAAACTAAAAATGGATCTCCCATTTTTTCCTGTAATCCCATTCTTAGGAATTTATCCTAAGAAAT
>PVJN01045185.1:0-17006 GCA_004026805.1 Lasiurus borealis
TATTAAATTTGATGTAAAAGAGTTATCAAGCTTTCAGATTATTTTAAATTGGCGAACTGAAATAAGTGAACACCCAAGAAAATTTAAGTGTACTGGACAAAAAGCTGTTTCTAAAGTATTAATTAAAATTTCTATTGATAGCTCATCTCATGGTAAAATTGCTTAATATGCAATGAACATAAAACAAGCATATTTGTGTGCAAAAATTAAAATTTAAAGTTATCAAGATTGCATTAAAAAATTTACCAAATTCTCCATTAATCTAAAAAGGGGTGGGGGAGTAGGATAATATCATGTAAGGAAAAATATATGGTAAATAAATTACATATAAAAAATTTTCCCTTTAGAAAATTAATTTTCATTTGTAATAGTAACAGCAAGACACCCATGAAAAACACACATGGTGTCAAAATAAGCCAAAGGAAAAGCGGGTAGGCAAAAATAAAAAGGTCCCCAAGTCAATTTTATAGAAAAGATTCCTTTATTAACTCTTAGTTGAAAATATGTTTATATATTTTCAGAAAACAACTCCAAGACCAAGTGGACTCCTGCAACAGAGAGGAACTGACAGGTCTGCGCCAACCACGAAGGCAAGAGGAAAAACAGTCCAGAGATGGAAGATGCTGACAACGCCTTGCCATGCGAGCAGTCAGCAGCTGTGCATCGTTATAGGATGCCTAAGACCAAAACAGAGAGGGTCGAACTGGCATTGCCACCATTTGTCCACTATCCAGATATCATTGATGACATGTACACAAAAGGAACTGTTTGACATTGAAACGGACTCAAAGCTATCGGACATTGAAATTTGGACTCAATCTTTTTCCTTTTGCTCTGGTAGGTTTATTTCTAGCCTACAGGGGCAAGATGTTTTTAAAGACAAGAATCAGGGGGTGTGGGAAACCAGATGCAGAGGCAAAGAAGCAATGAACAGACTGTCGTGCTACAGTGGGAAAATAAGGGAGGTTGTCAGGGGGGACCTGTAGGAGATCAACTGAAGGACTTGTATGCATGTATGTAGGCATAGCCAGTGGATACAGGGCATTGAAGGGGGGGAATATCGGGGGAGCTGGGTGAGGGCATGTATTGGCGGCTGGGGAGGGCTGGGGGGGGCAGTAGGGAAAAAATAAAAATGAAATAAATTTTAAAAAATTAATAAAAGAAAACACAAAACCATCAACTGCAAGGCCTAATCATTTTGGAAAGAAGACGAAGCTCTGCGTTTGGTGGGATCAGGAAGGTATGGTTTATTATGAGCTTCTAAAACCAGGTAAAACTGTAAATACTGATCGCGGCTAACAACAAATAATCAATTTGAACCAAGCTCTGATTGTGAAATGACCTGAATGGGCCAGAACACAAGGCAAAGTAATGATGCTTCATGATGATGCACCATCACACTCTTCAAAACCATAAAGTCACTTTACTGCTCTTTTGTATTTCTGCTTATTTAAGGAGTATTTTCCATGAGAGTGGAAAACTACACTCTAAATAATTACATTAGATCATTTCTAAGTAATTTTATAGGATTGATCTATTTGCATTACAAATATGTGATGCTGTTGAGCACAAGAATCTTTCTTGGATCTGAATCCAGTGACTTGAATCTTTCTTCCTCCCCTTCCTCAGCACTGTTTTCTTTCATGACTAATCACCCTTTGACTAAAAAGGACAGCAAATCACCAGTTGGTCTGCCAACCTTCAGACTTTCCTGGTTAATTCCATCAGATCATACTATGTAATGTTCCTATTTTAAAATCACCATTGACTCCTGCACTGTCTCCAGGTAAAATCCAATCCCCTTAGCAACACACACATAGAGAGACTTCTCAGATCTCTGAGATGTTTCTACTCTAGTTACCTTTGCTGCAATATTTATCTTCAACTAGTCTTCCTGTGAACTACTGGTACTTTAAGGTACATATTATATGTCCTGATTTTGTACAAACTGCTGTAACTGTCTTCTCAAAGATGGAATTTATATTTTCCTTCATTGTTTTCCTATGGAATTTTGACATTTTTTTTTCTTTAAATTCTTAACTCTGTGATTTATCTTTGTGTTTTCTAGGTGCTTGGAAAATATAGATAATCAATTTATATTTATTGACTGCATAAGTATTTGAAAGTTTGAAATAAACAAACATAGTCACCAAAAATCAAAGCTAAGAATATTATAAATCTCCCTCATCCCCCTTTCACAATATGTACCAAGATAAGGATTTTTACTACTGCATGGTTATTCCTTTAGATTACATTTTTTAAAGCCCATATTTTTCTCTTTTTTTCGTATTGTAGGTGAGAATAAAGCATAAAAAATATTTCTCAGAGTTGTTATTACAGGGACACTGTGATCAATTGCACACATAAAAATACTAGTTGGAAATATTAGAGACTTTGTAGTTATTGTATGTTTTAATTTTCAGTCCTCTATGTATCCAAGTTGATTTCTAACTAATTTGTAAGTACTACAGCTGCTATCTGTATTACACCTATTACTGAATATTTTAAGTAGTATGTAAATTAATAATAAGGCATGATGAACCATCACAGAAAATATAATAAACATAATCAAGACTCTTAAAATATTTTTCTTATCTCAAATTTGTTTCATCATAAGATACCAACTGTCAGTGTTGGTAGAGTAAATGCCCTAATATCTACCATTTTCAAACTGCAATGAGAAAACATACTTTTCTTTATATTTTAGTTGCTACCTTCCATAATTTTTCTATATTTCTTCAAATATATAGACAACTCAAAACCTACCATTGCCCTTGGTGACAACTTCAGCCCCCAATCAGTAATCACTAGGCATTTATTAGCATTCAGACCAATTGCATCAATGGAATTCACCAGAAATAGAATAAAAGATATAGTAGGGAAGGAGAATAGAAAGCCAGACTAAGAACTGAAGTCTTAATAGAAACAGCAGAGATCGTGTTGCTACCAAACAAATAAAAACATTACTTCTGCCCTCACCTCTTCCTTTAATATCCTGGAACATAATTATCATATAACAATATCATTTGCTCTAGTCACCATTTCCAATAGATCTATTTCTATCATGTGATTTATCTCTCCCCTCCAACTCCAGACAAATCTACATTAATTATTCTGCTCCTTAAGAAATCACAAGGGAAGTCAATAACCTTCACTCTACTCCCAAGATGCTCTTTGGCAAATTCAATTGCCCTCTTCCTTCTGAATGGAAGTATTATGGGCGGAATTATTCCCATATTCATATATTGAAGGTCTAACACCTAGTACTCCAGAATGTGTTTGGAGATAGGTTCTTCAAATAGGTAACTAAGGTTTAAGGAGGTCATTGAGGTGGAACCTATCCCAATTTGCCTGGTCTCCTTAGAAGAAATTAGGACACAGATACACATAGAATGATCATGTGAAGACAGAGGGGAGAAGATGGCCATCTACATCCAAGGACTAGTGTGAGAACCTCTTTCCACATCCCGTGTGGTTCAGGGTTCCCGGGTCAGGGTTCGGGTTCTGAAGGAGGCCGCACACAAATGAAATGAAAGACCAGAAAATATTAATTTGGCGATATTGGGGGGCCAGGTGGGAGCCTTCCTCTAGTGGAAAGGACTGCCACTTGCTCTGGCCTTTTTCTCCCTTTTATTAAGGCTTTGGGACACACCCCTAACCTTTAGGCAGGAAATAACAGAAATTAACATGATACAAACAGATAGTTTCAACTAAACAATGAGTAATCAGCTCTGACCTTTCAGAGCAATTAAGGTTTGCCAGCCTTTGGCCTTCCCTTTACATCCACCTAGTGAGAACAATTATATCCACCTAGTGAGAACAATATTTGGTCTCAGACAGACAAGGCCTTAGGAAAAGTCAACTCTGATCTTAGAAATGTAGGGTTCAGAACTGTAAGAAAATATATTTCTGTTGAAGCCTCTCAGCCTGTGCTATTTCATCATGGTAGACCTAGCAAACTAATATAGGGATAAATAATTTTTTTGACAATAAAACACCTTTAATTTAATTTTATTTTTTACTGTAATGGATTTTGGCTAATTTGATCTGGTTTCTTCTTGGTACAATTGGCATGATTTCACAACTTCTTTCTTACCCCTTTTTAAAAATTTCAAAAATGTGTTGGTGATGAGTTGCTGGGTGTAATGTATGAACAAAGAAAAGTTCTTCAATCAGCAAATGTTGAGTACCTACTTAGAATGAGAAAGTACAAAGCAAAGAGATAATATAGGCACTTGGCATCAGGGTCAAAATTTAGAAGAGGAGAAATGAAAATAGCAATATATTGTAACGATAAATTATGTCCTGCTTTAGAGAACTTGAAATATGGAAGAGAAGTGGGAATGTAGACTAACAATTTTATACAACCAATGAGCCCCCTAATATATTATTGTAAAGTAGAAACAGAGTTATTTAGGAAATAGCTTAAGATCCCATTTAAAATGAGAAAAGAGAAAAAAGAAAAGAGAAATTTAAAGAAGGAAGAGGAGGAGATTAAGAGAGAACATATCTCCATATTTCATATTTAAAATATTATAAAATTAGCAAGAAATTCAAATAATTTCCAATATGTTCCTTATCTTTATGCCATTTTGATACGGGTCCCTGAATGAAATGAATGGAATGTTCTATCAGTTTTAATTTGTCAAAATAATTCTTTTTCAATAACAAGATGCTGTTTTCATGGCTTCTCCACTATGAAGCTTTCATGAATTTACTAGAAAATGACTTGGCTTATCATCTCCTTTCCCGTAGTATTTTGGACATTACTATCCTAGCATCTTACTAAACTGCATGACAATTACTGCTTTACATGCCTTTCCCTTCTATTAGGCAGTAAGCCAATGGGTACAATTTTAAGTCTTAAGTAATAATTCAAAAAACAAATGACTAAAAGTCAATTAAGAAATACAGAAAGCAGATGTCTTTTGAGGTCAAGAAAGAGGTACAGATAATTTATGGACATTTTTGAAAACAGTGCACTTGTACAGAATTGTGAAATAATATGAATAGACTGAGTGACACTTTGGAGGAGAGCTCATTCATTCAACAAATGTTCAATGGGGACCTATCATGTTGGTTAAACATGGGGTTACTTGGAAGTACAATTGAAAAAGGAAATCAAAAACACTTTAATAATAGAAAGAAAAAGTAATAGGAAAGTACATAAAAATTAATGGAAATGGAAATGTTATCATCATCATTGCTCTCAGTAAATACTGCCTCATTGTTTTCATCTTGTTTCCCAAACTGGAAAGTAATAAATCAATGTCAAATTTATAATTCAGTAAACTCACGGAAGCTGCACAAAACTAAAGTTTAAATTAAAATATTTAAGATTCTTAATTTTTTTTTTAATTCATATATTTTAAGGTGTGTTTTTTAAACCAAAGATTTTCATGGACACATTAAAATTTCATGGTATGGGCATGTCCATCTATGAATGTTTTATGACTTAGTAGAAAGCATGATTATAATGAATCTTAAAAAAAGGTCATTATCATTGTGCTCTTATTTTTATATTATGAGTTTTATGTTATATTGAAATAAAGGAAATGCTGGATTAAGTGCAGAGTATTAAGGATGTGCCTCTTTGAGGAGAACAAAGATCTAAACTGACTCTTACATAGTCCCTCTGAAGTATTTCTATTATTTGAACTTTACAGTTCGAGATACTAAGACAGAACTTTGGTGACTTTCACAAATTTATAGTGTACATCACCATTGCATCTGTCAGGATACAATATCATGACCTTGTTATCCATTCAATAACCTTAAAGTCATTCATCTTCTTTGACCCTCCCCATCTGCAAAATAAGTGAGTTATTCTAAAATCTAGTTACCAATGATCACTAAAATCTTTCTAAAACTGATACTATGGCGTATTTATGCACTTAGTTATATTCTAATACACCCAACTATGCATTATATAGTACTTCCAGGTGTCTACATTTATGATATAAGAATTATAGTGTCTTTTTCTTTCGATTAAAATTAGGCCAAAAAAGTAGGCCATAATTTCAAAGCTTGAAAATAATTAAAAATTAAAATAATTTTATAGTACTCTGAATGGCAAAAAAAAAATTGTTAAGTAATACATAATGTATTATATATACATACACACACACACACACACACACACACTAGAAGCCCGGTGCACAAAATTTGTGCACTGAGGGGGGGTGTGGAGATCCCTCAGCCCAGCTACCCTCTCTCACATACTGGAAACCTTCAGGGGATGTCCTAAGCCACAGTTTGGCCTCCCTTTGTGGGAGGTGACCGGGCTGAATAGGGAAAGAAACCAGCCTTATCACCCCGCTGCTGCAGCCACTGGCAGTCACCATAGCCACCAAGGTGTTTTCATAAACAAGGACTTCACCATGAAAAAATGACAACTTTCTTTAGGCATTTTCAAGATGTGTCTTTCATAGTATATGACCTTTCTTTCTTTCTTTCTTTCTTTCTTTCTTTCTTTCTTTCTTTCTTTCTTCTTTCTTTCTTTCTTTCTTTTCTCACCTGAGGATATGTTTCCATTGACTTTTAGAGAATGTGGAAGAGAAAGGGAAAGACAGAGAAAAACATCACAGTGAGAGGAACATTTTGATTGATTGCCAGGGAGGAACCTGCAACCTAGGTACATGCCCTTGATCAGAATCAAACCCCATCCCTGCAGTCAGCAGGCCTAGACATTGTCCATTGAGCCAAACTGGCTAGGGCAGGATATGACATTTCTTAGATCTCCCGCAATGGACCTTTGTTTCTTTTCTCCAGAAGTGTGGTGGAAAAACCATAGATCACCTTTTTGGATTTCTTATATCCAAGTTACTAAGAATATTATCAGTGGCATACAGGGAGCTTAGCCCATGAGCGATCAGATAAGGTGTTTCCTCTGTAGTAAACACTGATAACCTCTGATCGCTGGCCCCACCCCTGCCCAGGCTCCAAGCGTCTGGCTGAGGCTTGGGCCCTGGGCAGGGGTCGCCACCTCCCTCTGATCACCGGCTCCACTCCTGCCAAGGCCTAAAGCCTCAAGGTCTGGGTAGGGGCGCCCCAGCTCCCTCCGATCATGGGCTCTGCCCCTGCCCAGGCCTCAAGTCTCTGGCCAAGGTTTGGGGCCTGGGTAGGGGAACCCCACCTCCCTCCAATTGCCAGTTTTATCCCTTCTCAGGCCCCAAGCCTCCTGCTCACTCTGATTACAAGCTCCACCTGTCCCCAGGAGCCCCCTGGCTCAGGCCCTTCCCAGGTTGCTAGGACTACATGGGCCTACCTCTAAGTGACTTGCGTCCTGAGAAAGTTCCTGGAACCCAGGCTGCTGGGCACCTATGTATGCAAATTAACCTCCATCTTTGTTGGGTTAATTTTCAAACTCACTCTGATTGGCTGTGGGCAGAGCAGAGGTACAGTCAATTTACATGTTTGTCTATTATTAGGTTATATATATATATAACAACACAATTATATTTTTGTTCTCTTCTGGTTATAAATACATATATTTGCAAGCCCTTTTTTATAAGAAACAAAATGGTAACTATCATTGTGTTTTTATTTCATTTTTCAGTAGTTATTATTTTCAGTAAAATAAGAACTTTCCTTACATATACATGACATTATAGTCCTAAAATTGTTTTCACATACCTATTTTTCTTGATTCTGACATCTTGATTCCAATTAGAGAAATTTTTTTATCATGATTTATCACTAGACAAAGCTCAGTGAGTATAAATAACTAGAGCAGCATTTAAATTCATCTTCTGTTTCCATGACCTTTCCTTCATGCATCTCTGCAGCCTTAGATTAATGCAGAACATTAGAATTAAAGTGGAAATTATTTTTTCAGAAATTATGTGCATCTCCCATATTACATCTTCCTACTTGTGTCAGTCTAATAGCTGTTCAAAATTATAAAATGCATATGCTTCTTTTCACAGTGAATGTAAAGTCTCTGGCACAGAATGCAAAGCATAGATCATAGAACGCTACACTAAAACAGGAAAAGGCAAAGCTCTCTGTAAGAGCCCCTTCCTAACTTCTGAATGTCAGTAGAAAAGAGGCATCAGGACACACATTCACAGTAGTAAATGCATGCTTACTTAGTTCAGGTAAGGATACAACTTAAATAATTACAGTCTAAAAATGTCAGGCCATAAATAGGGGGTGGTTTCCTAATGCCTTTCTTGCCCTTCTTGAAGACTTATCCTAGAGGAGATCAGAAGCTAAAGCTGCCAGAGCGGAATCAACTTGGGTCTAGTTAGAGGGACACTAACTCTCCTCATTCTGGAACATTTTAAACCTTATAAATCAAAAAGGCTACATCTGAGACATCTTAAGCACTGAGTTTACTTTTTGTGTGCTTTGTTTTAAATCCTCACTCAAGGAGAAGCTCAGAGAGAGGATGGGAGAGAGAAACATCAACGTGAGAGAGAAACATCAATCAGCAGCCTCTTGTACATGTCCCAACCAGGATCTAACCCAAAACCCAGGCATATGCCTTGACCAGGATACAAAGCCCATATTCCTGGCATGTGTACTGCCTGGGAATCAACTGTGACCTCCTGCTTCATAGTTCAATATTCAACCACTGAGCAACACCAGCTGGGCATTGTTAGTACTCTCAGTATGAGAGTCAGAAAAAAAAGTTTGAAAAATTCTAAACTTCTAATACATACTTCCCCATGTGTTCTTGCACTAGTAGCTAGTTTTTTATAATATCTCTCACACCACAATATTACTTTTATTTTTAACCCTTCTGAATTAATTTAAAAAATCATGGGTAGGCATCTAATTTTAATTTCCTTAACTGTTAAGTATTTTTTTGAAGTTTACCCACTCTCTTACTTCTTTAAAGATTTACTAGTATATGGGCTTTGAAAACTTCTTTTAATGTGTTTAGATTTTTAATGATTTTAGATTTTTAATACATTAAAAACAATAATCATATATATTTTCTAAAAGATTTTCTTCAGAAAAATATATGAAGCCTTTCCACAACACCTTTGGGTAATATGTATTGGCTAAATCCCTCCTAATTCTAGTATTAAAAGAACAAATACATATATGCTGTGGTAAAAGGCATTGCTGAAATTTAAATATATGAAAATCAACAACATAATGATGGAATGCACTATTAGATACTGTTAGTTCCATTTAGTTCTCTTTCTAAAATTTAATTAAAATTAAACCATATAAAAGCTAAAATTATTTTATATTATGACTGATTCTTATTGCTTCATTTTATTTTATCTTATATTGCCAGAAATTCTGCATTATGAAAAAAATCATATCATAAAAGTATTTTTTGACATTTTCTAAATCTCAGGCATCTCTTTGAGACTGACCTTTTCTTATCTGGGCTAGCCAAGCTATTCCCCAAGTTCTCAGTAAAGCAAAAAAGAGTAACAATGTTTGGAAGTTTTAACTAGAGAAAGTACAGGGTATTTTATTATTTTTTTCTGTCCTAAAAACTCTGTATACTGTATATTATTTATTCAGTCATTCATTTATTTATGCAGCAAATATGTATTGAACACTAGAGCATATACTTCTCTGGTTCTTTATCTCATAAACTAGAGGGCTGGTGCACAAAATTTGTGCATGGTGTGTGTGGGGAGAAAGGGGATCCCTCAGCCCAGCCTGCCCCTCTCACAGTCCAGGAGCCCTCTCACAGGACAGCCACTCCAGCCACCAAGGTGTTTTCATCAACACGGACTCTAGTTCATTCACCATGAAAAAATGACAACTTTCTTTAGGCATTTTAAAGATGTCTCTTTCATAAGATATAACCTTTCCCTTTCTTTCTTTCTTTCTTTCTTTCTTTCTTTCTTTCTTTCTTTCTTTCTTTCTTTCTTTCTTCCTTTCTTCCTTTCTTCCTTTCTTTCTTTCTTCCTTTCTTTCCTTCCTTCCTTCCTTCCTTCCTTCCTTCCTTCCTTCCTTCCTTCCTTCCTTCCTTCCTTCCTTTCCTGGGCCTACAAGGAGGGCAGCTGGGGATGATCAAGCTGGCAAAGGAGGGAAGTTGGGGATGGCTGGGCCTGCAGGGGAGACCAGTTGGGGGTGGGGACTATGCCTGCAATGCAGGGCAGGTAGAGGTGACCAGGATATTTTCCAATTGATTTTTAGAGTGTGTGGTTGAAGGAAAGACAGAGAGAAACATCAATGTGAGAGGCACACTTTGATTGTTTGCTTCCTGCATGAGTCCTGCCCTGGTCAGAGAGGAGCCTACAACCTAGGTACATACCCTTGATCAGAATCAAACCTCCCTCATCCCCCTCATGGGTTTGTGTCTCAACTCCAGACCCAGCAGCCCAATGTCATGGCCATGGGGCTGGGGCTCGGGACCGACACCCTTGTAGGTTTATGTCTCCACTTCGCTCTAGCCCCAGAAGCCCAGAGCTGTGGCCGAGGGACTAGGGCTCAGGATTGGCCCCCTTGTGGGTTTGTGTCTCTCCTCTGCTCTGGCCCCAGCAGCCCAGTGCCGTAGTCACACGGCTGGGGCTGGGGGCTGACCCCCTGCAGATTGTTCTCTCTAGCTCTAAGGCTGGGCGTGAGCCATCCTGTCTGTCTGTTGTTCTCTCAGACTCTGTGTCTGTGCCAGGACCCTCCTCCTGAGCTAGTCATGACCGTTATGGTATCCCAGCCTAATTTGCATATTGCCTCTTTATATATATAGATGGGATTACACAGGATAGCTGTGAAAAGTATAGGATTTATTGTAAAATGAGATCAATGAAGCCCTATATATGTAATACTTAGCTTTTGGTAGTCTTCTTCATCAATTAGCAGAATCCATCCTATATTATAGCTTAGAAGACAGTACATTTTCCTGGCCTGAATTGCAATACATTTTCTAAAATGCATTTAAAAAAATAAATATTGTATCCTTATATGACATGATTCAATAGTGTGCTAATCCACAAAAATAAATAAAAATATGCATGTGTTTCTACAAAAACAGTTAAGTTCTAAAGTAAAATAAAAATGAAATTGGGAATGCCTCAAAATAATATAATATTGCCTGTCAATAAAAATTTAAAACAGGAATTGATCTCTAAGTACATGCTGTGACAGTTCTCTAAGCTATTACAATTTGTGGACACATAACTGGGTAATTTTTATGAGATCTTTCTGTTACTAACACAATTAAAACCCACCATTACATTTTGAAACCAAAGTTGCCTTTAGCTACAAGAAATATTCATCATTGCTGAAATTTAGTATTTGTATTTGTCTTGTAAAGGATTTAACAAGTTCAAAAAAAGCCATCCTTAATTTAAGTGAACAGTAGTGTCTCGCCCAGGATTCTATTTGAGCAAGGTCACTGAAATAAATGAATGTGCATACGATTTCATTTTCAATGATGACTCTACAGTTTCAGAAATCCATTGTTATGGGTTTTAGGCTGGGACACTGCTATGGTTAGCTCCTAGTCTCTCATCAATGCCCTCAGTATAGGAGAAGGCACAAACCATATAATCCAACTGCTTGACTTCAGTATAGAATTGTATGACCTGGTCAACAGATAGACCCTTAGAACTCATCCCAATAGTTTTCAGCTCTTCTATTTTTTTTTTTTCATTTTCCATTCACTTCTGCTGCCTTTTCACTTTTCACAGGCCTTGACACCAACCTCTTCTTGCTCATTTGTCAAATCAGCTTGAATTTTTCCTCAGAAAATAGAAATATGTCAATATTCATTGAGGCATAATGTATACTAGTCAGTGCACTAGATATTGGACTGGGTGGAGAAAAGGAAATGTCATATTCACATATTATTTCCTGCATTATATATAGGACTAGAGGCCTGGTACATGAATTTGCACATAGGTATGTCCCTCGTCCTGGCTGGGGATCAGGGCCGATCAGGGACAACCAGCCAGGGGTTGGGACCATGGGAGGTTGGCTGTGAGAGCTCACTGACCACCAGGGGACAGCTCCTGCTTTGAGCATCTGCCCACTGGTGGTCAGTTACGTCATAGCAACCAGTTGATCAATCATTTGGTTAACCAGTCATAACGGTTGCTTAGGCTTTTATATATAGAGGTCCTATTGCACGAAATCTGTGAACCAGGGGCAGGGGTGTCTTTCAGCCCAGTCTGTACCCTCTCCAATCTGGGACCCCTTGAGGGATGTCCAACTGCCCAGTTAGGCCCGAACCCACTGGACCTAAACAGGCAGTTGAACATTCCTCTCATAATTCAGGACTGCTGGCTCCCCAACTGCTCATCTGCCTGCCTTCCTGATGACCCCTAACCAATTCTGCCTGCCAGCCCGATCATCCCCTAACCACTCCCTTGCTAACCTGATTGATACCTAATTGCTCCCCTGCCAGCCTACTGGCACCTAACTGCCCTCCCCTGTGGGCTTGGTCACCTCTAACTTCCCTGCATTGCAGGCATAGTCCCTGCCCCCAACTGGTCTCCCCTGCAGGCCCAGCCATTCCCAACTTCCCTTCTTTGCTGGCTTGATCATCCCCAACTGCTGTCCATGTAGGCCCAGTACCTACCAACTGCCCTCTCCTGATGGACATCTGGTGATGGCCATCTTGTGTCCACATGGGGACAGTTATCTTGTGTGTTGGAGTGATGGTCAATCTGCATATTACTTTTTTTATGAGATAGGATAGAGGCTTGGTGCATGGGTGAGGGCCAGCTGGTTTTCCCTGAAGGGTGTCCCAGATCAGGTTGGGGGTTCCCTTGGGGCATGAGACAGCCTTGGCAAGTGGTGTATGGTGGTTTGCAGGCTGGCCATGCCCCCAGAAACCCAAGCAGAGGTCCTGGTATCTGGGATTTATTTATCTTCTACAATTAAAACTTTATAGCCTGGAGTGGAGCTAAGGCTTCTGCATGCTCTGTGGCAGCAGCCATTTCTGTTGGAATTTATCTTCTACAATTGAAACTTTGTAGCCTTAAGCAGAGGCCTGGGCCAGCCAGGGTGTGTGGAAAGTTTGGCTTCCTCCATTGCCGGGGCAACCCAAGCCTCCCTCCTGCTCTCTCTTTAGCCATAGTCACCTTTGTTTGGTTAATTTGCATACTCACCAATTGACTGGTGGAAGTGGCTTGTGGGTGCAGTGGAGCTATGGTCAATTTTCCTATTACTCTTTTATTAGATAGAGCTAGTGGCCCAGTTTACAAAATTTATGCATGGAGGGGAGTTCTCTCAGGCCAGTCTGCACCCTCTCCAATCAGGGATCCCTTGGGGGATGTTCAACTGCTGGTTTAGGCCTAATTGATGGACACAGCTCTCGTAATCTGGGACCTCTGGCTCCTAACTGTTCACCTGCCTGCCTGCCTGATTGCCTCTAACCCCTCTGCCTGCCTACCAGATCAGCCCTAACTGCCCTCCCCTGCTAGACTTATCTCATACCAAACTGCTCTTCCCTGATGGCCTGATCATGCCCCCAATTTTCTCAGCCTGCCTGATGACCCCTAACTACCCTCCCTTGCTGGCCTGATCTCACCCCCAACTACCCTCCCTTTCCAGCTTAGTTGCCTCCAACACAATCCCCTGCCAGCCTGATTGCCCTCCCCAGCAGGCCAATTTGGTTCTAATTGGTCAGTTTCTATGCCACTCAGCATCAAAAATCCAGCAGCCATTGGCTCCTCATAGTTCATCCAGATTATTTTTTATATATATTTTATTGATTTTTTATAGAGAGGAAGAGAGAGGGATAGAGAACCAGAAACATCAATGAGAGAGAGACATCAACCAGCCGCCTCCTCCACGCCTCCTACTGGGAATGCACTTGCAACCAGGGTACATGCCCTTGACTGGAATCGAACCTAGGACCCTTCAGTCCACAGGCGATACTCTTATCCACTGAGCCAAACCAGTTTTGACAGATTTTGTTTTGATTGGTCAGTTTCTATGCCAGTCAGCATCTCTGGGCCTATCTCCAGGCTTGACCAGAGAGGCGGGGCTGATCAGCAGCCTCTGCAGAGGCCTGGAGGAAAACAGATATGCAGCTACCAGTGAAGTCTGGAGAGAAGGAGAGAGGCAATGGCTGATCAACAGCTGCCACGGAGGCTGCAGATAAGACCCTGTCTCTCTCTTTGGGCCTCTCTCTGGCCTGATATGCAGCCCCCTCAGCAGTCAGTGAGAGGTCATGCATCCACACCAGTGGCACTCAATGCTGGGTCACCATGACAACCTAGCACTGACTGCAGGACTAACTTCCAGTGTTTGATTGAGTCTTTGGTTAGTCATTATGGACCCTGTTTTTCTTTTTCTATTTCTTTTTTTTTTATATATCAGGATGTTATGCTCAGTATTTCATGTAAGTAATTTTATTATATAAAAATATATGTGAATTTGAGCCAAAGACCTACTCCTTTGATCTTCTATTTCCTGATCCATCTATTTATAAAATTAAACCACTTATTTCATCCATATTCCTTTGAAGGTTATGAGTGAAAAAATGATTTTTCTGTCCTGTTGTGAGTGGTTCTAACAAATTGGCTTATGATTTGAACAACAGCAACAACAAAGGCAGAAGAAGAAGGAAGAAAGAAAGGAAGGAAGGGAAGAGAAATATATAATATAACTGAGAGTATGAACCAATCAGTCAGGGTATATCACCATATTTTATAGCATGGTCTTCGCAATTATGGTTCACAGAACTATCTATCAATCAATATTGTATCCTATATAATAAAAGCCTAATATGCTAAGTATCCTGTCTTCAGATCAGCAGTCTAATCAATCAAAGTATAATATGCTAATTACATGCTAAGGCTTCTCAATCACTTGCTATGACATGCACTGACCACCAGAGGAAGACACTTTGATTGGTAGGTCAGCTTTCTGCCAGGGTCCAGCTGATAGGGACTGAACAACTCAGCCAGACACGTCCTGGAGCTTCCTGCAGTCCCTCCCCAGCTGAACAACCTCCAGTGTCCCTCTCCAGCCCCAATCATGCACTGGTGGGAGTCCCTCGGTCTGGCCTGTGCCCTCTCACAATCTGGGACTCCTCAGGGAATGTCAGAGAGCCATTTGAGGCCCGATCCCACAGGCCATGCCAAGGGACCTCACTGGTGCATCACTGGTAACTATGATGCACACTCTGGCGGCCAACTGAGCTGATCAGGGCCATGATCGGCACCCCTCAATGGCCCACAAACCCTTCTCCCAGCCCCCAATGAGGGTAGGAGTAGCAGCCAACCTCCTGTGACCCTTCATCGCTGCCAGCCTGACCCCAATCGGCTCCCATCAGGGCCAGCCGAAGAGACCACACCCATGCATAAATTTGTGCACACAGCCTTTAGTGTATTAAAACATATCACAGAAACTTTATAATCAATGTATGTCCTAGATAATGTTTTTATTATATTGATGAGAACACAAAACTATAGAACAGCAGTTAAGTTCCTTGTCTGCTAACACATAAATATGCAGATCCATACCACCATAAGACTTGTGTTCTATTAATATGTTTAGGAACAGTCCTGCTTAAGCAGTTTTACAATTATATATATAACACTAGAGTCCTGGTGCACGGCATTTGTGCACTGGGTGGGAGGTGGTGTATCTCAGCCTGGCCTGCACACTCTCACAGTCTGACCCCTCGGAAGATGTCCGCTTGCCGGTTTAGGCCTGAGGGGTACTTAGTGCTGCCTCAGAGGCAGGAGAGGTTCCTGTTAACACTGCTGCACTCTCCAGCCATAAGCCCAGCTTCTGGCTGAGTGGCGCTTCCTCTGTGGGAGTGCGCTGACCAGCAGAGTGCAGCTCCTGCTTTAAGCGTCTGCCCCCTGGTGGTCAGTGTGTGTCATAGTGACCAGGTGTTCCATTATTCAATTTTCATATTATCCTTTTATTATATAGAATATTTTTATATCTATCATATATATCAACATGTTAGGCAAAAATGTTCTTTGAGACCGAGATTTCTCTATAAAATTCCCTTCTTTCAAGAAGGTTTGGATTTAGGTATCATCCTTAACTCTTTATCTTATAGTTTTACAGTAATCAGTAATTGATGCTGTAGGAATAGCAATAATTAGCCTGTCCTCTTTCTGTAGAGCTTAATAGCTCACAACATGGCTCTGCATATATTATCTCCAGTTGCAGATGCTGCTATGTGTTATTTAACTTCATTATTCTGAATTTTTAGATAAAGTGAACTTGAAAAATGGATGGTAAGTCATATAACAGTGGCTATTTTTAATTTTTTTCTTTTAAAAACTTTAGCATTTATCTTCTCTAAAATATTATAGCTGCAAGCTTTGACTTTCCTGATACTCTTTATCACCCAAACCTACCATTTTCTCTCTTTTTCTCTCTCTTTTTTTAAAATCAATTCAGAACTTTTTCTAAGCTGTTAAACAAAAACACAGTAAAGTTTCTAAGGTGGAAAAATAGATATTTTTAAAGGCACTAAAAATCCAAACCATAAATATTGGAGACTAAGAAAGCTTTTAGGTCATTGATTCTGCAATCTTCCAAAGGTATAGCAATAGCTGAACCAACAAAATCAGTTACTCAAGAATAGAATGCCTATTAATATCTTTAGATGCAATTTAATATCTTTGCTCCGAGAACACAATTTGCTTTTGAGTGGATGTTGTGGTTGCTTCTACTAAAAGGTAAATAACCTCCCTTCTTTGGTAACATGCTTTCATGAAGAAGAGCCCGTCCTATGGCTGAACTCATCTGCCTCACCACACATCCATAGTCTCATAGCTAATAAAAAGGATTATCAGGTGAATATAAATGTAGTTTACAGTTGCAATAGCTCTCACATCATTACTTTTTACCTCAATAACTAAATCAAGCATTTATGTCTGAAAACTGCTTAAAAGCTAACTTTTCCGATTCTGTATTCCTCTGACAGCATATAATGAATATATTGTCATGGAAAGAAACAAATTCTATTATAGCTCTAATGCTTAAAATTCCATCTGTTTGCATAAACTGAACAAGAATTACAGAGAAGTAACCAAGAATCTTAAAGTGCACTAATAATTTTGTAATAAGTGGCTTCTAAAAGACATTAAAAATATTCAACACATTAATGATAG
>PVJN01045186.1:0-17006 GCA_004026805.1 Lasiurus borealis
CTGTGGAAGCTGCATAGAACAGAAACCTTGCCTGTCTTTGGAGCAGACTCTCTCGGGACCCCTATGTATGCATGTATGCTCTGTTACCATAGATACCAGGACTTCTCACTGCAAGCATCTGCCATGTTCTGTCTGAGGCTTCCTCTTAACACGAGGCAGGCTGGAGCTGTTGGGAGGTCACTGACAGGTGAGAATTGGTGGTGGAATACTCGTTTCCTCACCCCCTGCGAGGCACAGTGCTGAAGTTTGCTTTCTGCCAGCTCTGAGGGGTCCTAAACAAGACTGAACCAAGTTACCTACACTGCTCATGAATATACCTCTGTTGGCTCTCCCCCTTTCTCTGCCCACTTTCCCATTTCCTTGCCAATGTTTCCTGGAATCGCTTCGCAATAAAGTACTTTCACTGAACTCCTGTCTCTGGGTCTGCTTCCTGGGGAAAACTTACTTGAGACTATCTTTACCACTGAATACTTGAAGCTTAGACCAGTCCATACTCAATAATGGCAAGTACTCAACAAGTTATGATGAATGAATCAAAAGAAGGAGGTGGTTCCAAACACAGTCAAATGCTGTAGAAAGAGGTCCAGTCGAAGAAAACTTAAAAAAAAAAAAAAAGTCAATATGATAATTGTGAGGTCAGTGGCTGCCGCTAGAAGAGTTTATTAGAATAGTATCTGGGGATGGGGGAATCAAGTCTGATTTTGGCGGATGATGAAGTGAGAAAGATAGGCAGCAAGGGACAGGAAGGCCTTGCTGGTGAAAGGAAGGTGAAAGGTAAAAGGAAGTTTGGTGATGCTGTTTTATGGGAAAAATGTGAACATATTTGGGGCTGATTCCATGGGAAAAGGAGAAAATGAAGATAGAAGTGAGAAGGAGGAGGAGCACAGCTAACGGTAAGTCTTAGGTGATAACTTAGAGGCCAGCTTAGTGAGTACAGATGGAGGACTAAGCATGGGGAAGTAGAGACCTTGGTATTCCGAGAAATTAGGCAGAAGGTAAGAACTGGTAACCAGAAATATGAATATGCTTACTTATATAGTTGTACTTACAATAATGCTCTTTATTTGTGAGTTAATAAGTAATCCATATACACTGCATAACATTTGGAAAATACTCAATATCATTTCTCAAGCACTTAAACTATTTCAAGCTCTGGTCTATATGTCCATGTTATAACTCATTTGCTCCTCGAACCATCGCATGAACTAGGTACCATCACTATCTTTTTTTCCTAGAAGAGACAGATTGAGTTAATTGCTCAAAGTCACAAGACTGGAACACAGCAGACCAATCTACTCTGGTTCCAGAGCCATCCTGTATCATACACAAAGAAAAACCCAAAGAGGGAAATATCCATCAGAGAAAATAAACATGTATTAAGTACTTAAATATCTATATAAAAATCACCAGTTCACTGCCAATGCTTCTCTTTTGTGGGGAAAAGCAGGAAATGGGAGTAAGTAGGACTCTAGACTCAAACTCAATAGTAACAGTTTTAAGATGTTGCTTCTGGCCCTAACTGGTTTAACTCAGTGGATAGAGCATAGGCCTACAGACTGAAGGGACCTGGGTTCAATTCCAGTCAGGGGCATGTACCTTTGATGCAGGCACATCCCCAGTAGGGGATGTGCAGGAGGCAGCTTATCAATGTTTCTCTCTCATCGATATTTCTAACTCTCTATCCCTCTCCCTTCCTCTCTGTAAAAAAAACAATAAAATATATTTAAAAAAAAAAGATGTTTCTTCTGGGAAAAGAGACAAGGATTTGGTTAGAACAGATGAGCAATAGTGATGAGCCAGCTCGAGGTTGAGGGTGCAAGAACTACATTTGGGGAGGGTCAGTTGGCATGAGTAAGTGATTTTCTCAGGGGCACTGGATTGTGGGGGTGGAGCAGTTGGAGGTTTGCTGTGGGAGGTACACAGAAGGTCAGCAGAAGTTGAAAAGTTTTAAAGAGATGGGGTTGAAATGATTGCATCTTCATCTGACATTCCCAAATGCAGACCTGAGGACAGAGCAAATGGAGAGGTCACTCAAGGGAAAATGCTCTTAGGGAAGAGGGGGAGCGGGATGGGGAGAGTGGTGGGGAGAAGCCCATAAAAGGAGGGCACTGCAGGCCACAGGAACTGAGTCCTGCTGGGTCACTCCGGGACCAGGGAGGAAGTACACTTCAGGGGGCTGGTGTCCTTACACACCACTTCCCATTCGCCACTGGTTAGGACGGCTCCAGGGTGACCAGGGGCTGAGAGCTGCCACACGCGTGGCCAGAGAGGACTCTGGTGGCCAGAGAAAGAGCTCAGGCAAAGAGATGGTCGAAGGCTGGTCAGTGTGTGCTGAGAGATAACAGCTGAGGAGATAAGAACTAGGCATCAAGTGTCTGCTACAGATGGCCACAGCTTTGCCCTGGGTCAGAGAGGCAGCAAGGAGCAAGAAGACTAGGGGAAGAGGGAACAGTTCTGGGGTGAATGCCTTTTGGAAAATTATTTTGAATAGATAAAATTGGCTCATGGTGTAAAATTCAAATATGAAAGAGTGTATCTCGATATCCTTTTAGAGACTGTATGTATATTAAAGGTACAGATATTATATATGCCTATATACATAGTATAGGAATAGGTTTTATATATATCCAAATATATTACACTATGTTATTGATTTTTACACAAATTGCCCCACACAAGTGGTAGCGTATGATAAAGTATTCTTGCATGCGTGTTATTGGGTACCCTCCTGAGATCTGAAGGATAAATAGAATAGCTGGGTCAAAGAGCACATGCATCTGAAATATCGATAGATAGTGCTGAATTTCCTTGTACCAACATGCACACCCATGGTTTGACCGACGTCATGAGGCCAGAGAGTGGAAGTGTGGGGAGTAAGTAGAAGAGGAAGAAGAAATCTGACTGTGAACCACCATCAAGACTCCCTTCTGCCCAGGCCCAGGGTGTGGCTGTGCCAGGAAGTTGTTGGTGTGGGGCAGTGTGTCAGCAAAGGTCAACGAAGTAGAGGAAGTGAGCTATGAGTTGTCGGGATGAGTCACCCAGATGACAAGACCGTCAGCCCAACCTGGCGAGCTGTCACGAGCTTGTGAAATGTGATTAGAGGCATCTTCAGCCTCCCCTATGCTCTGGCAGGGATGCCTCCCAGTTCTTTCCACCCACAAGCTGGAGGAGGAGGAGACACATCAGGCCACATGGCTGCCCAGGTGACACATAGTGTGGCTTCAGCTTTTCTTGTGGCCTCTGCCACAGTGGGATGGGCAGGGCTGTGCTCCTAGGTCCTCTGACTGTAAGGATGTGGTGCCCCTTTCTTGATCGTAAAACCAGTAACTGCAATAATACCAATGGAGGCAAACGTGCTGAACGAGTTGGGAATTGTGTTCAGCGACAGGCAGTTTAAATACTGAACCAGAGATGGGTTCTCTCCTCTCTCCTGTAACAGGAAGTCCAGGGACAGGCCTTCCAGAAAAGGCACAGCAGCCCCACCGCGCCTTCATCTCTCAGGCTTTTCCCTCTTTCTGCTCTGCCTCCCCCGTGCTGACTTCTACCCTCAGGGTTCAAAGAGGGCTGCTCTCTCGCTTATGTTCCAGGCTGGAAGGCGGAAAGGACTGTTAAAAACAAAATTCAACGGAGTAAATTTGAACTTCTAATTGGCTTTCTTAAGCATGCCTGGATCAGGTAGCTTCCCATCTGGCAACTAGAGCAGCAGTTCTCAACCTGTGGGTTGTGACCCCTTTGGGGGTTGAAGGACCCTTTCACAGGAGTCGCCTAAAACCATCGGAAAATGCAGATATTTACATGACGATGCATCACAGTAGCAAAATTTCATGGCTGGGGGTCACCACCACATGAGGAACTGTATGCAAGGGTCACGGCCTTAGGAAGGTTAAGAACTACTGAAGTAGAGGGCTATACAATGGAAGGTTTGCATAGAAAAGAAGGGTGGGGCAAGGAAACTATTAGCAAAAGAAAAGAAAGGATTATTTGGGGCCAGGACGTCTTTTGGGGGAAAGGGAAAGAGTTGGAGAAGGGGTTTTTTGTTTGTTTTTGTGTGTGTGTGTTTTTTTGTTTTTGTTTTTGTTTTTATCATGCAGACTACATTTCCCCTATGGGTGGGAGACGGATGGAGGGGCCCATGTGGACACACTGCCTCTTTGGTGTTGACCAGAAAATTCCAGGCTGGCTGATGAGGGTGATGTCTGAGAGAGAGGATGAACTGGCAATTAGGTCAGGTATTAAATCTAGGTTTGGTGTCCTGGTTTAGTTGCAGCGACACCATTTGGGGCCTGTGGTTTTCCCTTTAACGGAGTCAAAGGCAGGAGGGAGCATGGCAGAGGAATCAGCCGCCCCCGTCCTGAACTGGTAATGGACTTTCCCAGAATCCACCCTTGGTAACTGGAGTTTACATCCAATTACACAGTTTATCGCCATCACCCCTCTCTCAGGGAGTCTGGGAACATACAAAGGTTGTGTTAGTAAAGAAAAGAGGAGAATGGATATTGGCTAGGTACCTGGCAGTCTATCCTTCATATCCTAAGCACTTTATATTAAAAAATATATATATATATTGTGGCAAAGTATACAAAACACAAATTTACCACTCCCACCAGTTAAAACTGTACAGTTTAGTGGTTTTCAGTACATTCACTGTGTTTTGTAACCATGGCCACCATTCATTCCCCCCTAATAACCTCATCATCCCAAAAAGGTCCTGTCTTCTAAGTCCATTTCAACATGGGGATTTTGCAGAAGCACAGATACTCCGACCACTGCAGGTTGCTTCCTGCTTTTGGCTACTGGGAATAATGCTTCTATAAACACTGGTATTTGAGTCCCTTCTGCCATTTCTTATGGGTATATACTTCAGGGTGGAATTACTGGATCATGTGGTAATTCTATGTTTAATCTTTTGAGGAGCCTCCAAAATTACTTTACATTTTGCAGTAGATGCCAAAGTGAACAGGAGGGAATTATATCCCTTTTAGAAGTGGGGAACAAAGGTCACAGGCTATGCCCCCCACTTGGTTATGATACACAAACTCTTCTCATGGTAAGAACTCCACTTTCCCTAACTCTGCTGATAGGAATTCTCCCCACATGCGTGCAGGCAGCCTCATTGGGTCTACACTGGGTAGGCATGTAAAGACCACACCAAGGGGTCTCAGGCAGGAGCTATTGGCACCCCTAGGCGTGACCTCCAGCCAACGTGTCACAGGCTTGTTAAGGAGAGGGAAGGTGAACCTCGATACCTCTGTTCCCCAGGTTCTAAGTGCACATTAGCACAGATGGGAAGAGCATGGCCTCAGAGCCAGAGGGCCTGTGTTCAGACCCCAAATCTACAGTCTGTTGTGTGATCTTCCCTGGAATTATTTAGCCTTGCGGTGCCTCAGCTGCCTCGTCCATAAGTTGGGGATTAGTAACAGTGCTTTATTTATTTCACATGATTGGCAGAGGGTCCCCTGAGTTGGCATATTTAAAATATATTTTATTGATTTATTTTTATTGATTTATTTTTTTTACAGAGAGGAAAGGAGAGAGATAGAAAGTCAGAAACATGGATGAGAGAGAGACATCGATCAGCTGCTTCCTGCACGCCCCACAGTGGAGATGTGCCCGCAAGCAAGGTACATGCCCCCGAATGGAATTGAACCCGGGACCTTTCAGTCCGCAAACTGATGCTCTTTCCACTGAGCCAAACTGGTCTCTGCTGAGTTGGCATATTTAAGCAAGTGCTTTAGAAAGGTGCTTGGGGTGGTGTTAGTGGTAATTGACATTATGAGCATACCTAGGACATGTTAATTCTCTAAACTGTAACAGCTAAATGGCAAACCGACTATGGATCACCATTGCAGTTCTAGTCATTTTTTAAAAAAAAGGAACAAAATGAGGAGCCCAAACATTAACAAAACATGGAGAGACACGGCCAGATGGGGTGAAAAAGTCACGGGACTTTGACTATCTTTGGCCTGATGTCACACACTGAGAAAATGCTAACCACTTGGCCTCTTGAATCTGTCTCTCGCTTCCAAATTGGAGATAATTCTACTACGTTCATTGCATCATGGTGAGGACTCTCTGAGGCAAAGATAAGGCACTATAAACTGCTGTCACTAAGCAGATGTAAATTCTTGGATGAACAACCCGAGCTAGCCCCTTAGCTCCTATTATCTCTGTCTAAAAGAATTTGGCACGAAAACCCAGGGAGGCCGTGGAAAACACGGAGAAGGCACAGAAGCCAAGGACAGACATGGGGAAGAGTTGAAATTCCCATTGAGTTCACTTGGACCGGATGAAAGCCTGTTCCCAAAGATGGGAGGAGCTGAACGCACCAGAGTCTGAGAAATGTGGGCTAATTTCATACAGCATGGAATTTAAAATACCAGAGAGAGTTCTAGAAGAGCACGGTGAAGTCTGAGTCCTCCTTCTAGGATCCTCGGACCGTAATGGAGACTTGGAAGCCACAGAGCTAATGCTGGGAGCCAGGATGGAGATGCCCTGAAAGGCTTTGCACAGTCCGGTCCACCTGACTGACTCAGGTAATGCGGGGCTAAGTATTCATTTAGCAGTCACCTGGCGCCATCTATGGGCGCTATGTTTTATTGCACTTTCAGGAGCGTAGGCTGTGCTACCTTCGAACACAGTAGGGTGGATTTGATTTTAGAAACTAGTCACAACTCCCTTTTGCTCACGAAAACCATTCTCATTTGGAGAGAGCTGGGAGGAGGCTTCTTTTTTTTTTTTTTTTTGGTAGATGCGACATGGCCACTCTCAACAATTCTGTGTTTGGAACAAGGGGAGGAATTTTGCCTGCAGAGGTAGACGTGCATGAGGAAGGAGCTGGAAGCCTGGGCTAGTGTGTTTCTAATAGTCAGGAAATCCTTCCCTCTGCATTACAAGACCAAGATGTCATTTCAAAAACCCCCACGAAGCTTGTATTTCCCCTTCTCCTGCTGGAAGAGGGGATGGACCAGGAGCGGGAGTGATTTCTGCTTTCTATTGTCCCAGTGTTTTATTCTTAGCACCAGCCAGTGTAGGGAACACCACTGATTGGGACAAAGGGAACCCCAAATGCCGTGAAGGGCAGGACAAGAAAGTCAGGGTGGACTTTTTGGTGGGGTGATGTGGATTTTTAAAGAAACTAGTGGCCTGGTGCACAAAATTCAGCCTGGCCTGTATCTTCTCCAATCTGGGACCCCTTGAAGGATATCCTACTGCTGGTTTACAGGGATTGAGCCTAAACTGGCAGTAGGACATCCCTCTCACAATCTGGGACTGCTGGTTCCAGCCACTCACCTGCCTGCCTGCCCCTAACCACTCTGCCAGCCTGCTCACCCCCAACTGTCCCCCCTCCTGGCCTGCTCACTCCCACCTTCCCTCCCCCACTGGCCTACTGATCCCCAACTACTCCTCTGCTGGCCTGCTCACTCCAAACTACATCTCTAACTGATCCCCACTGATGGCCTGCTCACCCCCAACTGGCCCTCCTCATCATCTCCCACGACCCAAGCTCCCAGCCCCTCCTTTTTATTTTTTATTTTTCAGCACATTCTTGAGCAGAGGCCAGGGTCAGCTAGAAGCAAGTATCTGGGATTTACTTATCTTCTATAATTGAAACTTTGTAGCCTTGAGCCGAGGCCAGGCCCGGCCAGGGCAGGCAGGAAGCTTGGCTTCCTCCATCGCCAGGGGCAACCCAAGCTCCATGGGTTAATTTAATTTGCATATTCACTCCTGATTGGCTTGTGGGTGTGGCTTGTGGGCATAGTGGAGATAAGGTCAATTTGCATGTTCTCTTTTATTAGTATAGATGAGAGTCACTAGAAAGGGGAATGGGCTGCGGGAGAAGTCCCTCTATCCCCGGTGTTCAGTGTCTGCAGTTTAAGACAACTTCACGTGGAAAGAGGAAATGGGTTTCTTAAATAGTTGTCTTATTTCAAGCTTCTTTCCTTTCATCCCCCGTAACTATTCCTTTCATTCACCTGCCTATTCTCCCCACTTGGCTCACTCAGATCCTCTCTGGTCCAACCACACTGATCTCTCTTAGTTCCTGGAAAGCACCATTCTCTCCATCTCCAGGTGCTTTTGTGTCTGCTGCCCACCCCTGCCCTAATCCCCCATTATCCTGAAGGATTCTTCCAAATTCTCAGAGAACACAAATCTTTTAAAGAGTAGGTGCATTTATAGTTTTATGTTATTGAAAGTGTGTAATTGATGGGCTATATATTTCTCCATATCCAGAATACTCCATTTTCCAGAAAGTCTGGGAAGTGATTGTGTATGTACATACAATATTGCATAAATATAATCCTATCTAATAAAAGAGTAATATGCAAATCACTCCAACACACAAGATGGCTACCCCATGTGGTCAAAGATGGCTGCCCCCATGTAGCCACCACAAGATGGCTAGCATGGGAGGGCAGTTGGGAGGGACCAGGTCTGCAAAGGAGGGCAGTTGTGGGTGATCAGGCCAGCAGGAGAGGGCAATTGGGAGGCACCAAACTTGCAAGGGAGGGCAGTTGGGGGTGACCAGGCTGGCAGAGTAGGGAAGTTGAGGGCAACCGGTCCTGCAGGGAAGGGCAACTTGGCGGGGGGTGGGGACCCAGGACTGCAGGGGAGAGCAGTGGGGGAGGGGTGGACCAGGCCTGCAGGAGAGGGCAGTTAGGTGACCAGGCCTGAAGGGGAGGGCAGTTAGCAGCAAACAGGTTGGCAAGGGAGCAGTTAGGCATCAATCAGGCTGACAGGGGAGTGGTTAGGGGGTGGTCAGGCTGGTAGGCAGAAGTGGTTAGGGGCAATCAGAAAGGCAGCAGGGGAGCAGTTGGGAGCCAGCAGTCCTGGATTGTGAGAAGGATATCCAACTTCCTGTTTAGGCCTGATCCCACCTGGACAGTCAGACATCCCTCGAGGGGTCCGAGATTAGAGAGGGTGCAGGCTGGGCTTAGGACCACCCACGAATTTCATGCACCAGGCCTCTAGTTAATATATAAAAGAGGATGAAATTTTTATGCACCTTGGAAGCATTTAAGAAACAAGATTATCTTCCTAGCGAAAACATATTTATCATAGGAAGTATCAAAAGCACCTAACATTTAGAAATGGAGTACTGTGTGAGCGTGTGAATGCACACATGGTAAATGCATACACGTTGAAGTTTGCACTTAATTCACTTCTGAATTACTGACAAACCGCACCCTGTACGATGTACAAGGTAAATCCTTGTTAAGATTTTGTTGAATTATTTTTTTAAAAAAATGAATAATCTAAACCACATATTTGAATTGCTCTAGAGTTACCTTAACAGAAAGGGGAGCCTTATTCAAAACAGACTTAAGAGAAGGCCCGAGGGAGCACAGATTTTCTACTTGTGGTTTCAAATATTCACAGTTCATGGGCACCTATGGCTCGCTCTCTTGACACTTCCACATTTAGCGCAGTACAGTCCACGGCTTTGATTTGCTTTCTTTTGCGCTTCGCTGAACATGTGGGCTGAGATGTTAAAGCCCCTAAAGGGTCTGAAAAGGAGGCATCGCTACCTGTCCTGGCTCACCAGAGGTGGGAACAGACCAGCTCCAGCTTTCTGAATCTTTTCATTTCCCTGTGACGCCCTCAGAACTTGCCAGAATTCTTAGCTGTGGGCAACACAAGCAGACTCCAGCTGACCTTAACCTCGTTTATTCAAATAACATGGGGTTGCTGGTAGGGTTGCCAGGGGAGCTGGAAAACCAGGCCTGGCTCCACCGTGGCAGGGCACACACACTCCCTGGACCCGTGCCACATGGTGTGCGGCTGAGGATGCCGTGGCCACGGCCCTCGCCAGATGCCAGACTCCTTCACCAAAGCAGCATCGCTTCTGCTCCAGGCACAGGCTGGGGACAGCAAGCAAACGCTGTTGCCATGGAAACGTGATCTTGCTGCAACGGCTGCCACCTCTACCGAGGGCTTCAGGATCACTGCTTGTGTCACCAGCACCTGATTCAAACCCCAGAATGGCTGCTTCTGATTGGAGGACCCTGGATCCCATGTCCATAACTACCTGCAAGGGATGCTGGGAAAGGTAGTGTTGGGTGTTTTGGCTTTTATAGTGGAAAGTGGGCTCTGCTTCTGAGAAAGATTCCGAAGAAAGGCAATTCTTCAAGTGTAGGCAGGACATTCAAAGAGTAAACAGCCAGCTGACTGACGTGGCGCAGTGTTGACCTATGAACCAAGAATTCCCTGTTCAATTCATGTTCAACATCCAGTGTGGGGCATGCAGGAGGCAGCCAATCAATGATTCTCTCTCACCATTGGTGTTTCTATCTCTCGCTCCTTCTCCTCTGAAATCAATAAAAATAGTTTTTAAAAAGTAGCAGGCAGCCAAAAGTATGATAATTGTCCCTGTTATGAAATAAGCTATCCAACCTTCCAGAAAGAGGATAACAACCTTGATGAACACAGATCATTAAAAACCATACCGACACAGAACAAAAACTGCCGACCGTAACCATGGCACCAGGAGATTCTTTATCCCTTTATTGCTTACCTTGAACATCCTCGCTACTGTGAGAATTATTTCAAATGTAATTGTTCAGAGTTTACTAGATTCGGAGCTTTCAGCTTCATTCATATATCATCTTTAAGGGAATTTTGCTTTTTTATTTTTCCCTGTTCAGAAGCCTGTGTTATTAGTGTGCAATTGGAATGGGATATTTTTCATTTAGGGAGATCTCGAATTGTTACAGAGCGATTATGTTTCTAGAAACTTCCAAACTGGAGAGGGTCAGTCCTTCATACCTTTGTGGAAATAATCAGCTTTTTCTTCAGCCAATTTAGCAGCATTTCTTGTACTTATAAGAAATCAGAGATAGAGCCATGTGGGGCACTTCTACTTAAATTAAAACAGTAAGGAGTCATATCTAACTAGATTTGTGCTGCGTCACTTTGTCACCAAAGGTTTCCGTTTATTTCATCTCACTCTTACACAGACATGCCATCTCAGAGAGCAGGGGATGTGGCATGTGAGTGCGAAAAGGAGAGAGCCATGTGGTGGGAAGAGTGAGAAGGCAGGAAGCTTCCCGAATCCTATTGGATGAGCCATTTTACCCTCCAGAGAGCACCCAGCTGGCTTAATCCTGTGGATATTGGTCCAATTATTTCAGATACCTCAGCATAGTCCAAACACTACTGCAACAAGTGAATTGGGGGTTGTTCTAATATGATTTTCATCTTTCCATTGACCATAGCAAGTCTCAACCAAGGTAGCATAGGGAGTAGGTCAATGAGATAGAAGACAATTACCTTCTGTACTTAGATTGCATCATTGTTTGATTAGTCAATTAACCAATTCACCGTATAATCATTTATTAAGACCCTTATCTGTACAAGCGCTACACTAAGTGCTTTACATTTATCACACCACTTAAGGTCCCTCTAACCACCCTATCCCACGAAGTAGATCGAATTCCTTTCCTCATCGGAGAGATAAGAAAACGGAGGCTCAGAGAGCTTAAGAGGCAGGAGGAGGATTTGAATCCATGTCATTTTGACACCAAAATCTGTGATTCTGCTCACTGTCTCTCGTGGTTTTTAGTGCTTTGGATAGTGAGGTGACTGAAAGACAGTGTTTACCCTCAGTGGTGGGTGGATATCATAAAAGAAAAGAGTCCATCCTATAACCCTATTATAAACAGGACCCCAAAGCAGAGATTCTGATCTGGCCCAAGGTCTGGATGGGAGGGTGCTAAGGAAGGCTTTTTGTAAAAAACTTGAGCTCACTGATGAAGGATGACCAAGATGTTTCCACAGGAAGAGCATGTGTGCAGGCCCGGAGGTGTGAGAGCCTATTGGCATGGCGGTATTTTGTTTGGCACTATGAATGGTTGAAACAACAGAAATCTATTTTCTTACAGTTCTGGAGACTAGGTGTCCAAGATCTAGGTGTTGGCAGGGTTGGGCCTCTCTTTCTGGCACCATCTCTGTGTCCTCACTTAGCCTTTTCTCTCTGTACCAGGAGAATGAGGAAGAGATCTCTATTGTCTCTTTCTCTTCTTATGAGGACTCTAATAATCCAGGAGAGAAGAGAGTTTCAAGGACTGTTTAAGGAAATACAAATATCAGCAGAGGTAAGGGTTGATCTGTGTTCTTTGAATTTGGCAATCCTGTGACCTCGGCAAGAGCAAGGAAGTGCCAAGGCTGGAAGTTAGACTACCATGAGTTTAAGGATGAGCAAGAAGAGGGACCACCTGTTTTGCATGCAAGCATGGCCTCCAGGAGTTTGGTAGCTCCTACTCTGTGTGTCTGTAATCCCAGGTAAACCATTTGTGCAGACTCCCCTAGGGATGAGCATAGTAGGTTCACACAGCAGGTTCACAAAAACACTGCGGAAGGGCCACACTCTGCTATGCTACTAGTTTAGGTCTTCAGTTAGGTCAACCTTACCTGACTATCGATGCAGCCTTATACTGTATATGAGCAACATTTATTTAGAGCTTTCTAGTTGCCAGGCATTGTGCTAACCCTTTACATATATTTTCTCATATAATTTTCATAGCAACCATATGAATTAAGGCAGTAGTATGGTGATGCTCATTTTCTGTTAGGAGAAACCGAAATATAGTTTCAAACCCAGGTAATATGACTCCAGAGCTCAAGCCCCTAACTACCAGGCCTTGTGGCTCCTGTTTTTCTACCACCTGCCAGCACTGGGCACAGACACTGTGGAGACTTGAGAAACTAACCTGAGCTCTCTGGGCCTCAGTACCCTAACATGCAACTTGTGGTCTTTGGAGCAGATGATTCTCTCAGGTGCTTTTTTCCTCTGATGGTTTGTACTAAATTACATCCTCGTTACGTGGCCTGGCTTTAACCTCTACAGAAAAGTCAACCAGAAGTTGTCAGTCAAGACCAGTCCTCAGGACCGTGAGAAGGTCTCCTACACCACTCCATGGTTATGTGTGTGGAATCCCACCCAACAGTTGATGGATGACTGGGAGGCTTGATGTAGGTTCCATTCCAGACAGGGTGGTTGTGGGGTTGGAAGGAGGCCCTGCCCCTGCCCCAGGTCACTGTTTCCATTTGTTGGCTAGGTTGTGAGGAGTTGTCTGGCTGAAGTTTGGCGATGAAATATTTCAGTGAGGAGAACAATCACCTTGGTCATCAGTACAGCTATTGAAGGGTTTAACACTGCCAAGGCTGCCATGGATATGCAAGGGCCTGGGCTAATTTTTCTTGCAGGGCCTCTGTGTATACAAAGATTTTGATTAAAACATACCACACATATCTATGGATCCACATGAGGCCCATCTGACTTGTCAGTAAAGATTTAGAACTGTGAGTAGACAAGAGGTCCGTCTGTGTTTACTTATTGTCTAACTGGTGCACTTGAAGACCCCTGTTCAGGTGTGGGAACCATCTCTTTGCGGTCTTTATTGCCAAACATTCTGTTCTTGGCTAAGTTCGTATCTTCCATGAGGAAAAGGTAGCAGCACTGTTACTACTCACAACGCCATGTCTACCCAGAACCTATTTGCGTGGAAACAATACAGATCTCTCAGCCTCCGCACCCCTCCAATTCCATTTGTTCAATGCTGATTCCAGCATTACTCATGGCAGTGCATCATCCATCATGCTGCCTATAAATATTGGTTTCCAATGACGGGTTCAGAGGTTGTTACTGTGCCTTAATGAGGGTGAACACAAATGCCAAGTTATACTCAGGGTACGCAGGAAGATGCGCGTGATAATTTGGTTGTTGGTCATGTGCAGGATTTTATAGCACAAGGTGAAATAAATAGCACACCTTCCAACTGTATCTTCTTCTGAACTTTTGAGGTCATTAACACTGCGTTTCTCAAATATGGTTGCCATCAGCAACGACTGCATCTCTGTCTTTCATACACCACCCAAGCTGGGAGGAGAGGCGGAGATCTCCTGGATAGCTCGAGAAGAGTGGTCGAGTGCTCTCACTCATGAAGAAATGTGTGTCCCCTGCCAGGCAAAGCTTAACACTGACCCAGCAGAGTGTGCTGTCACCACATCAATGGGAGGCCAGGATGAGATCCCTTGGAATTGCCCGTTGGTGGTGGGAGCACAGATGGTGTGAGAGTGGGCTCACAAGATAAAGCGTACCTGCTTCCACTCCTGCTTCACTCAGTGCTGTACCTGGAGGCAGCATTTGGTCAGATGGTGCACAGGTTAGATCCCAGGCATGGGCCCGTACATGTGGCTCAGACCCTAGGTCAGTGGTGGTCTCTGGTTTTCTGTTGCTGCCATAACAAATAACCACGTACTTAGTGGCTTCAAACAGCCCTCATCTATTAACCCTCAGTCACGTGGGTCAGAAGTCCAGGCAAACATGGCTTAGTTGATTCTCTCTTCCAGGCTTCCCACATCTAAAATCAAAATGCGGGCAGGGCTGTTCCTTTCCGCAGAGTCTGGAGATGAATCCACTTACAAGCTCATTCAGATTGTTGGCAAAATCCAGTCCCATTCAGTTATAGGAATGGGACGCCCATTTCCTTGCTTGCTGCTGACCAGGAGTCAGTCTCACTTCTGGGGGCCACTGCGTTACCTGGCTCGTCTTCAAAGCCCGCACACCAGGTCCTCCTGCTTTGAATTCCCTTCTGCCTCATGTCTCTTCTGCTTCCAGTGGGAGGAGGTTCTCTGCTTTTCAGGATTCATAGTAGATCAAGGTTCACTGGATGATCTAGGACACTCTCCCTCGTTAAGGTCTGTACCTTAATTATATCTGCAAAGTCCCATCTGCTATGTAACATGACAGATTTAGAGGTTCCAGAGACTGGAATGTGAATATCATTAGGAAACATTATTCCATTCACCACAAAGATTGCTGTTAGTCCTAAGCCTCGAATTTACCCTGAACTTATACTGTATTTGATGAGTGAACTTCACCCCAAATCAGCATGTCAGTCCAACACTGTGTGAAACCATGAAAGAGATACCCTACTGGCTAGCAGGGAAAATCCACCTGCCAGGCCACCCTCTTGAAATGAGGCCTGCCCTTGGGGCCTGGGACTGATACATGGGCATGATCCTACAGCTCCTTGGACCATATGGTCCACTCCTCATGAGGGTAGGGTGTGGGGAAAGAGAATTAGAACATTGGAGAATATCCCCAAAGGTAGAAATAGGAACTGGGGCCAATAGGTCCTGTTTGGGCTCCTGCCTGGATGGTACTGATGATTCTGGTTATTCCCAGACAATGGAGAGGAACTCAAGAGAAGGCATTCCAATCTGCAGGATAGAGGCCCTGCTTGCCTGGTTCTAAGGCAAGGCTATCCTGCTTCTAGCATAACTGATAGGAGGTTAACTTCCTTATTCTTTGTGTCATCGCTACAGAGGGAGACTCAAGGTCCTGCTGGGGTTGGCCCTGGCCAGCAGAGGTGTTGACAGAGAGCACAGGGACTTTCATTTCAGCCAGTTTTGGTTCAAGTCCTAAATATGCTCCAAATTTGCTGGGTGACCTGGGACAGGTTACTCCGTTCCCGGAGCCTCGTCTCTTCACATGTGGCGTCAACTGAAGGCAACCACAGTGCACACTGGCGCTCAAAGCAATGGCAGGTCCCAAAGCTACTTTCCGCCAACAGCTGCCTCTTATTTCCACCTTTTAAGGTTGCGATGATCCAGTGAGATGGCAGGTGTAACACCTGGAATACCATAGAACTCCATACATTCCAACAACAAACATTAATTGAGCCTCATGGTGGGACGATCAAAGGTTGGCACTGGCTCTCTGTGGGAGGAGAGGAGGTGAACTTGTAGCATTTGGCAATTTTCCTCCCACTCGTGCTCATTTCAAGCTACCAACACGGTGTTACTGGAAGGGGATTGGGGCAGAGAAGCTAACAGATCTCTGGGGCAGGTGGAAACAGAGTCAGTACCCACTGGGTAAACTCTTATCTGTGCCAGGATGGTGTTCAGGGCCGGAGACACAGTGATGAATGTGGTGGAGCTTATAGTTCCTTTCTCAACACTCTTCCTTTCCTCACCCAACGGTGCAAGCCTCCGAAATACTTCGTAAAGAAGATGTGGTTCCAGGTAGAGACTCGAGAACCCAATAACCCCTCGAGGTGTCTCGCAGCCCTTGCCTGCATCGGTAGAGGAAGTGTCATTTCTGGGTTCTTGGCAGTCTCGTTTCCACCGAGCTGAGTGGGGATATGATTAAGGCCAGAAGCGCGACTCCTCTCATTGGTTTGGGGTTTGGTGTTGGTGGAGACATTTCATTTCCTGGAGGCCCACTCAGCAGCGCGCAGAGGGGAAGGTGCTGGCTCATCTATTTATTAGCACGGGGACCGAGTGACCCCGGGAGACCCAGTCATTTCCCAGCCGTGTGAGGTCGCACCCTTAACCACGTCCATGCTTCATCCTCCCAGGGCCCTTCAGCGATGCTGGGGATTCCATTATGACTAGCAGCCCGTATTCTTCAGAGCAGTGGACTGTTCTCACAGTGGGAAGAATATTTTTTGAAGATTGTATAGCATTTAAAAAAAATTTATGTAGAGTCATTGGAAATGTGTAAACTGGTAAAACTAGAGAGCAAGGGGGAGGTTGGCTCTCCCTCATTACCTTGAGTCACTGAACTCATTCATGTACAGTAAGTTGCTTTATATCATTTCTCAGAAGCCAATATTTTTTCTCCGGTTAAGTTTCCATATAAGGTAATATGAAGGGAGAAAAAAAGCGTAATGCAAGTATTATTGTTATTGCCGTTTAAAAAGTGCCATTAAAGATAAAGTTAATATCTGGCTACTTAATATTGTACCCCATGGAAATTTTTAAAAATATTTTAGAATCTTTTTTTAAAATATTTTTTTCTTGATTTCAGAGAGGAACGGAGATGGGGAGAGAGATAGAAATGTAGATGAGAGAATCATTGATCGGCTGCCTTCTGCATGACCCACACTGCGGATTAAGCCCACAACCTGGGCATGTGACCTCCTGGTTTATAGGTTGACACTCAACCATTGAGCCATGATGGCCAGACTTAATCTTTATTGTTGAAAGTGTTACAGATGTCC
>PVJN01045187.1:0-17191 GCA_004026805.1 Lasiurus borealis
TCTTGCTGCTTTTAATATTCTCTCTTTGTCTTTTGCTCTTGGTATTTTAATGATGATGTGTCTTGGTGTGGTCCTCTTTGGATTCCTTTTATATGGGGTTCTGTGTGCTTCCTGGACTTGTAAGTCTATTTCTTTTACCAGATGTGGGAAGTTTTCAGTCATTATTTCTTGAAATAGGTTTTCAGTATCTTGCTCTCTCACTTCTGGCACCCCCACAATTCTGATGTTGGTACACTTGAAGCTGTCCCAGAGGCTCCTTACATTATGTTCACATTTTTGCATTCTTTTTTCTTCTTGCCTTTCCAGTTGAGTGTTTTCTGATTCTTTGTATTTCAAATTTTTGACTTGATTCTTGCCTTCTGCTAGTCTGCTGTTAGGTCTCTGTATAATATTTTTTATTTCAGTCAGTGTATGTTTAATTTCTATTTGGTCCTTTATCATCTCTAGTTGGATCTTTTGCATCTCTAGTTGTTCCTTTTGCATCCCCTCTTGGGATTTGCTAAATGTGTCCAACTTTTCTAGCATATTCTTGAAAAACCTTATAAGCGTGGTTTTGAACTCTATATCCAGTCGTTTTTTCCCCTCCATTTCTTTTGTTTGTAATCCCTTCCCTTGTCTCGGCATTTTCACTATGCCAGAGAACTTCTGGTTGGATTCAGCCTTATGATACCGGACTTGAAAAACCGCAAAAGCCTCTCTTGAGCTTGGGATGGGTGAAGTCTCAGGGCTTAAGGGACCGCCTTGCCTTCCAGTCGGGCTGCCCTCCACGGCCCCTGAGTCTCACGTGACTGGGTAGTGGCTGGAGCGGTCCCTGTGCGCATGCGCTCTCTCACAGTGCCTCTAGACTGCTGTCCCTCCGGCTTCCCTGTGCTATGGGACCACACAAGTTTGGGTCCCCAGGGTTTCGCCCGAAACTGGGGTTTAGTGAAGTTAGAAGTGGCACAGTTGGGAGGGTCTGTCTCCCGCCCACTCGTGAAAGCCAGCGGAACAATCAGCAGTCTGTCCTCTGCGCACAGTGCCGTGCACGCCGTTAGACTTCTGATCTTTTGCGACT
Organism: Lasiurus borealis; assembly: GCA_004026805.1. Taxonomy (NCBI): domain Eukaryota; kingdom Metazoa; phylum Chordata; class Mammalia; order Chiroptera; family Vespertilionidae; genus Lasiurus; species Lasiurus borealis. The sequence continues at coordinate 1,055 of PVJN01045187.1, forward strand.
CTCCTAAATTTCCATGCACTTCTCCCCCTTCACAGTCCAAACTCCCCGCCCAGAATGAGTTTCGACTGGATCAGGGGTTTAGTGTCATAGGATAAGGAGTTCAATGCCTTTGAGAGTCTCCGTCTCCCTCCTGCCAGAGAAGGCCAGACAGGTTCGCCATCACCCACTCTCTCCACGCCCACGTCTCCGTACCTCAGCTTTTTGCAGCTCCTCTGGGTCTCCGTGAGCCCCTCTCTTTCCCTCTAGTTATAGAATTTCCACTCCGCCAGTTTTCCTGTGGTTCTGGATGATGTCCGTTCTGTCTTTTAGTTGTAGTTTTGAAATTGTTGTGCGAGGAAGCAGTGTAGGTGTTTCCTATGCCGCCATCTTGGCTTCTCTCTATTTTTCTTTATTAAGGTATTACCTATGTGTCTTTATTCCTTTATTCCCCCATTGTCCCCCTCCTCCCCCCACTCATGCCCTCATCCCTCTGGTGTCTGGATTCTTTTTCATTGCACAGAAGTTGGCTGGCTTTCAAGGCAAATGCTTTTTAAGACAGACAAATGCTTGATTCGGCTTTGGGCAGAAGTTCCTCGGGGTTCTGCTCACTCTCAGAGCAATTTGACAGGGAGATCAACCAGGGCTAGGCAGAGCTTTGGGAACATTTGGGTGAGGGGAGAAACCAAGGCCCTGTAGTCCCCATTGTGGATTCTGTGAAATTGCCAGGCTGTGAGAGGAGATAGGAGACGAATCCTGTGGAAATGGTCAACTTTTGCAGAAGACGTATGCAACCTGGTGTGGAGTGAGAAATCTGCAGATGTACAATTAAAATTTACTCTCTCCATTAAAACAGATTTATAAGTCCTTCCTTACAGATATAATACTCAAATAGCGGAAATATTGGTGACACCTGGAACTAGACCATCCTCCAGCTTCTTCAAGATAACCCACTACCTACTCACACCTGGGACCTTCAGGGGTACTGGCGCCACCTTGCTTATGGGGAGGGCCAGAAGCCTGGGAGTTTACATCACTTCCCCTCCATGGGCACCCAATCACTGATGGGTTTAGGAGTCTGTTATGAACAGGATGTTTGTGTCCCCCTCAAATTCTGAGGCTGGAGTCCTAACCCCCAATGTGACTGTATTTGGAGAATGGGACTTTAAGGAGCTAATTAGGGTTACATGATGTCATAACAGCGGGGTCCTGATTTCATAGGACTGGTGTCCTTATAAAAAGAGACACCAGAGAGCTCGCACCCTCTGTCTCCACACACACACACACACACACACACACACCGAGGAAAGGCCACGTGAGCACACAATGAAGAGGCAGCCACCTGCAACTCAAGGGGAGCCCTCACTTGACATTCATCCTGCTGGCACCTTGATCTTGGACTTTCTAGCCACTAGAACAGCAAGAAAATAAATCGCTCTTACTTAAGTCTATGGTGCCTTGTGATAGCAACTCTAACAGTTGGAGGCCAATAGCCCAGGTCCCTTTGCCTGGGGTGTAACATATGCTGGATCAGGCTGAGTGCAGGACTTCTGACATTGCCTCCTTGTGTGGCTTCTTTCCTTTCCCTGTTGTGCTTTCTCCATACCCTTCCTACTGAGCCGGGAGAGCTTCCTAATAAATCACTTGCATCTGAGTCTTTGTCTCAGGTTCTGCTTTTGGGAAAATCAGACCTAAGAGATCAGGGAGGCAGCGCATGCCAAAGGTCACCTCCATTCTGAGCTGAGGGTAAAGAAACTGCCAGGACATTAATTCAACTTGCAGAGCTCTGGTGATTTCTACCACAGGAGTCCCAGTTCTCCTTGGGTATTAGTTACTTAAGCGATTTCAGCTGAAGTAATAGACAAGTCCTAAAATCTCAGTGGCAACACAATGAAGGCTGATTTCTCACTTGTGTGCCACCTGGGGCAGGTTGGGCGCCCTCTTCCACCTGGTGGCTGCAGGGAACGGGACACATGGTTTCCAAGACTGTTGGGCAGAGGAGGAGTACCAGTTCCTCACTGCTTCCATCTGGAAATGGCAGACATTATTTTCGTTCATACTTCATTGCTCAAAACTAGTCCTATGACCCCAATCAAAATGCAAGGTATAGCCCTGTCTGGTTTGACTCAGTGGATAGAATGTCAGCCTGCAGACAAGAGGGGACCTGGGTTCAATTTTGGTTAAGCCTGGGTTGTGGGCTTGATTCCCATTGGGGAAGGCGCAGGAGACAGCCAATCAATGATTCTCTCTCATCACTGATGTTTCTATCTCTCTTTCCCTCTCCCTTCATCTCTGAAATCAATAAAGATATAATTAAAAAAATGCAAGGCATATTGGGATATATAGAAGAGCATATGAGGCCAAAACTGGTTTGGCTCAGTGGATAGAGCGTCAGCCTGTGGACTGAAGGGTCCCGGGTTCAATTCCAGTCAAGGGCATATACCTTGGTTGCGGGCACATCCCCAGTGGGGGGCATGCAGGAGGCAGCTAATCAATGTTTCTCTTTCATGGATGTTTCTAACTTTCTATCTCTCTTTCTCTCTGTAAAAAATAAAAAAAATATATAAAAAAAAAACTAGCACATGGGATATTTGGGAAAGCACAGTTCTTACAGTGGAGTTGTACTTGATACAAGGATTAGAGTCCAAAGAAAGTGAAATGGCAAAAACTGGATGTGGCCCATACTGCCATTGTAAATCTTTTAGGAAGGCAACATCAATCTGACTTATAGACTCTTATTGTGTTTTATTACAGAAAATAATAAAATAAAAATGTCTCCCTCATTTTTCAGGCAAAAATTAATCAATGCTTCTAAAATTTTGAAATTCTGATAATAAAACTAAAATTTGAATGCACTTTTGTGAATTTCAATGAGAAGGCATATTATTTGGCTTGAAAAAGAAGCTGAACTATACCCCAAAAACACTAACCATAAAAGAAAATGTTGACAAGTTAGACTTCATTAAGATTAAGAAATTGTCTTCACCAAAACACCCTACTGAATGGCCAGGTAGGTGTGGCTCAGTTGGATGGAGTGTCACATCCTGTGCACTGAAAGGTTGTGGGTTTGAATCATTATCAGGGCACATACCCAGGTTGCAGGTTCAATCCCCAGTCTGGGTGTATGCAGGAGCAACAATGCATCTCTCACACCGATATTTATCTCTCTCTCTATTTCCCTCTCTAGAGCCAATTAAAAAAAAAAAGACTTCATTGAGAGAATGCAAAGTCAAACCATGGAATGGGAGAAGATATCTGCATTGCATATGATCTCAAAGGACTCATATTCAGACTATATCCCACAAATCAATAAGATGGATAACTGAAAAAGAAAATGGGCAAAAGGCTTGAACAGGCTGGGTGACTCTGTTTCAGGTTGTGGATTGGCTAGCTTGGTGTCAAGTTGTGGACTGGGTTTACTCTGTTCCACATTAGGTAATTCTGTGGCTCAAGATAAAGGTGAAGCAACTACCTGGGACATGCTCTTCTCCTGATAAGAAGTGCAAGAGCTAAACTAAGTCATGTAGGCTTAGTTCACATTTGCCAACATCCTTTGTTCATGTTTGCCAACATCTCATTGGCCAAAGCAAGTCATGTGAACGAGCCCAAAGTCAATGTGGTGTGAAAATATACTAATTACATCCATAGAGGGAGGGCATTGTAGTAACACCTAAAGGGGATTGATGTACTGAATTTTTGGTTTGTTTGTTTTTGTTAATCCTCACCCAAGGATATTTTCCCATTTGTTTATTTATTTATTTATAAAATATATTTTATTGTTTTTTTTTCTTTTTCACAGAGAGGAAGGAAGAGGGAGAGAGAGTTAGAAACATCGGTAAGAGAGAAATATCAATCAGCTGCTTCCTGCACACCCCTTACTGGGGATGTGCCTACAATCAAGGTACGCTACTGCACACAGAGGACTGCCTGCTGATTGTGCCACTGGCTTTCTCTAGTAGGAGGAAGATGGAACCTCCCGAATGTGCTGAACTCCACTTCCGATTGCACTGAACCTGTTTTGGGTGAGACCCTGGGGACCCAGACTCATATGGGTCCCCAGAGTGCATGGAAACTCAGGGGAGACAGGAAAGGCAGAGGTCTTGGAGGTGTGCATGCGTGCGTGTGCACAGAGAGGGCTACAGTGATTACCGAGGGACACTGAGACCCAGGGGCCACATAGGGCAGGGCTGATGGGAAGCCAAGGCTGTCTGCTCAGCCATGAGACCCCACCACATTCAAGCCGAACACAGAGGCTTTTGCAAATTTCCAAGTCTTTTCTCATAAGGCTGACTCCAGCACAGAAGTTCTCCCGATGTAGACACAGCTGATCCTCACAACCAATTGGCTTGGAGGTCAAGTCCCCCCAGAGATACCAACAACAATCAAGAATTAACTACAAGGCTATACACACAGTCCACAAAGGGGTGCATCAAGAGTGTCCACCTCAGGTAACTGGGGAGGCGGAGCCACTGGGCCCTATAGGACACCTAGCACACAAAGCTACTCTACCAACTCAGGGAAGGAGCAAAAATGTGGAGAAAAAGAAACAGATAACAAACAAAGAAATGGAGGAAAACAAATGACTGGATATAGGGTTCAAAACCATGGATAAGAACAATGGAGGGGGAGCTATGGGGGAAAAAAAAGAAACAATTGTAATAATCTGGACAATAAAGATTTATTAAGAACAAAAAAACCCTGCAACCCAGGTATGTGCCTTTGACTGAGAATCAAACCAGAGACCCTTCTATGCTCAGGCTGATGCTCTAATCACATTGTCCAGAGCTGTACTGCATTTCTTGAAATGCAATCTCATCTATCAAAGCTGTCATGAGTAGGTTATGGGAAGGAAGAAGGTCCTTACCCAATGGACAGCATATTTTAGAGATGACATATTTGTTAGCCCTGGATCCAGCCATGCTTGGAGCCATGCTTGGTTTTATCCAGAAGGTCGTCCAGAAGGTCGTTCTGTTGTTTGGTCTAATTAGCATATTAGCTCTTTAATATATATATATGAGAGAGAGAAGAGAGAGACATCGATGTGAGAGAGATACATTAATTGGTTGGCTTGACAGGGGGTCAAATCAGAAACCCAGGAATGTGCCCTGACCAGGAATTGTACTAGAGATCTGGGTGCACAGGATGATATTCAAACTAACTGAGCCATACAGGCCTGGGGTGCTACGACCCTTTCTGATTAAGCTATTTTAAATCAGAATTCCTCCTCTACACCCACATGACTCTCAGTATGCATTCTTCCTCACACTATATTAGGATGCCCATTTCCTCTCATCAAGAACAGCACTGGGTGTTAATATTCTTTTTAGTTTTTGCCCATTTTCCAGGTGAAGAATGGAACCTTGTTTAAACTCCACTTATTCGCCAGCAATGATGAACCTTCTTGGTACACTTACTGGTCATTTGTTTTTCTCTTTTGTGAACTGGATCTGGCTCCCTTTGGAATGTGCTGATTTTTCAGGCTGGAGTTGGGTTTGCAGCAGGAAGACATTTCCTAGTGTTCTGAGTACTGAGTTGGCTTTTGCTGTTGATTATAATATCCCTTCAGGCTGAGAGTGTTTCTACCTTCATTTCCACATTTTCTGTTGAAATGAGCACAGAATGACTTGTGACACCCTTCCCAAACAGACTCTATAAATGCTATCTTGGGTTAGAGAGCTAGAATAAGAAAAGACGGGTGAGACAGCTGTCACAAGATACCCAGAAAGTGGCATCATACTTCACAATTTCACGGCGACTGCTGTTTGGATGTGAGACACGTTCCTAGGAGAAATCTCATGCTTGAAAGAGGATTTGACTATTTTAAAAAATTTGAGTATATAAATCCAACTAATTTTCAGGAGAGGAGAGCAGCACAGAAAGGGGAACTTTTTTGAGGGAAACTTTTCACTGTCATTTAGAGATCTGAGAATCTGGGGATCTGGGTGCTTAGTTCCTAACTCTTAGGGGAGCAGGGGAGTGTAGGATTGAAATTGTGATCCATGGCTTAGCAGCATCAGCCTCACAAGATGTTCAGAATCCCAGCCCCTTGCTCTGGACCTACTGAGTCAGAATCTTCTGCATGGGCTTTGGTGTATGATAACCCTGGCTTCTAATTATGTTTGTTGGTTTTAGAATCTTGGGCAATTTCTTTAAATTTCTCTATTTCTCAGTTTCTTTATTTGCAAAATAGTACCTATAATAGAAATCAACTCATCGGGTTATTGGGAGAGTGAAATGAACTAGCTTATTGAACGAGACAAGGTAAAGGTTCAGATGCTATAACAAAGTGGACCCCAAATTCAGTGGCTTACGGAGCACAGTCAAGTGTTTATCTTTCATGTAACAGTTTTCCATGAGCTGTCCAGGTTGGCAAGACAGAGCTGTTCCATGCATTGTCCTTTGGGAATCCTGCTGCTTCTCATCTTGTTGCTCCACCATTAGGATATTGTTTTCTCTGATAGGTTGAGACGGGGTCACAGGCATATCTACATTTCACTTCTTGAGCAAGACACTCATCACTTTGGGTCACATTTCACTGGAAAGGTCTTACTCATCTGGCCACACCAAGAGAGAGTGGGAAATGTAGTCTCCAACTGGACATCCCCATACCCGCTCTTCGCTGAACCTGTATCAGAGAGTCTTCCCACTGTGCCTGCCTTGATGAATTTCAGTGTGTATTATGCAACATCTTTACTGTGACATTTCTCAGCCTTGCAACCTCTGATCCTGCCACACTCCTGTGATATACCACAGGTGGTGATATATTGCTGCCTCTGCCATTTGGCCAAGGCGATTATTCAGCTCTTCCTAATTACCTGGTCAGGAGGGAGATGGATAGTCCTGCAGCCACAGGATTTAACAACAGTGGTACATTTAGACGATTTCCCCATGTGTGAGAGGCTGATTAGCTAAATTTGCTAAGTACCTAAGAGCTGCTATTAGCTTTTGCTAATCTCAATTTCAAAAGTAGCTTGGTGGCAGGAATGCCATTCTCCCATTTTTTTCCCTGCCCAGGTTTCCAGAGGGCAAATATTTGCTCTCAGCATCTATTTGTTAGAGACCAGGAAGGAATGGTCTCTGCATCCTGAAGATTTCTAGCCACAGGGGTTAGTAACGGAGCCCATATTTGGCGGAAAGATTAAATTCTGAGATTAAAATTGCTCTGACTCCATCCTGGGCGAACGGATTATGTTCTCTCAAAGCATTTGCTCTTAGAAATGAGCCTGGGAGAAGTAGTGTTTATCTCTCTCTCCGTATTCAACAGCAGTTAATTTTTTGGTACTTAATTAGAAATCAGCTGCTACCTAACTGCAAGGGAGGCTGGGAAATGTCTAATTGGGCCGCCATGTTCCTGGCGACTATTCTATTACTTTGGAAGAAAAGGGAAATGGATTTGGGACAAGGAGTATGATCCAGAGAGCCAGTGGGGATGAGGAGATGGGAACAAGAGTGGTTCTAGCCCGGCGGGCATGGCTCAGCGGTTGAGCATCGACCTATGAACTAGGAGGTCATGGTTCCATTCCCGGTCAAGGCACATGCCTGGATTGCAGGCTCAATCCTGATCAATGATTATCATCATTCATGTTTTTCTCTCCCTCCCTCCCTCCCTCCTTCCCTCTCTGTCCTTCCTTCCCTCCTTCCCTCCCCCCTCCCTCTCTCCCCCTCTCTTCCTCCTTTACTTCCTCCCTTGTTCCCTTCCTCTCTGAAATGTATATATATATGATGTTGGCAGAGCCAAGCTCCCCCTAAAACCCATAGGGGAGAATTTTTTTTTTGCCTTTTCCTAACTTCTGGTGGTTGACTTGCAGCTGTAGGACTTCAATCTCTGCCTCATTGTTACATGGTGTTCTCTCCTGATATCTTGGTGTCTCTTCTCTCTTCTTAAAAGGACACTAGCCATATTGGATTAAGGGCTATCTCTATTCCAGTATGATCTCATCTTAACTAATATGACCTAATGAGGCCATTTTTGGAGATGCTAGCGATTAGGACTTAAACATCTCTCTCTTGAGGAACACAGTTCAACCCATTACAGCCAATAACCAAGAATCACAAGAACCCTCAATGGGATCATTTTGAAGAGACAATAACTTGGTTACCTATCCTACCCTGCCTCACCCCCATCCTAGGCACCATCTGAATTCCAGAAAACTAAGATGCAGCACTGGAAACCAAGGGAAAGCATCCTGTCAAAATGGAGAGCACCCCAGCTGGCTGAGATGAGGTTTCCACTACCCCACATAATAGGAGTTTGAACTAGTCCTGAAATTGTTACCAAAAAGTGGTTATATCTCTTAGGTATCTTAATTCACACCTATAACATCCTCAAGGGTTCAAAAGAAGGAGGCACAAACTCCTAGACCATAGGGTGGCCAGCTAGGCCCACAGGCCATATTTGCTGCTTACCTATTTTTGTAATTAAAGTTTTATTGGCACACAGCCACACCCATTCATATACTGTCCATGGCTGTTTTTATGTACAAAGTCCAACTTAGTCATTGTGATAGAGGCTGTATAGCCTCTAAAGCCAAAAATATTTATCTGGTCTTTTTCAGGAGTTTGCCAACTCCAGTCTGGATCAAGTTTTTAGACTCTTTACAATTTAAGACCTGTTTTAAAAATATATATTCCACACATCCCTATCTGGTTTGCTCAATGGTTTGAGCGTCAGCCCAGGAATTGAGGGTTTTGGGATCAATTCCTGGTCAAGGGCATGTATCTTTGTTGCAGGCTCAATTCCAGGTCAGGGAGAGTGTAGGAGGCAACCAATCAATGTCTCTCTCACATTGATGCTTCTATCTCTCCTTCCCACTCTCTCTAAAAATCAGTGGGAAAATATCCTTTGGTGAGGTTTAAAAAATGTGTGTGTGTGTGTGTGTGTGTGTGTGTTATATACTAAGTCCTCTAAGCCATCAGCTCTACATTTTTGGTGTTGTTACTGACATAATTAGTAGGGAATCAAGAATCTGCCTGTTCCCAGTCTCCAGAGGAGAATAATTGGGTAGTAAGCATGGAATGTCAACCTAAATGCATCCTAAAAGTTGGTGAATTGTGGGTACATCTGCTTTAGCAATGTGAGTACAGATGATTCCTATTTGTACTCAATGCATATGTGACTTAGTCTACTTATTGAAAACTTAGAGACCAAAAATACTCTTATGCAAATGAGTGTCATTAAACACTGTAGGCTTTGCCAAACACCCCACAACAAATTAAATTGGTAATAACAAGCTAAACCCACAGTAATTTATCATTAGCTAAACAAAAAGAGCAGCATTTGAAAATCATAGCCAACTCAAAATAACACAAAGACAAAATATTCCTTCATGAAATTATAAAAATCCCAAATTTTCTGTAATGCTGTGAGATATTATTTGGCAGCCAGACTTCTAGGTGGAACAGCAAACTGGAGTGCTCAATGAACTATACTAACTTTCTATTTTTAAAATTAATTAAGTAATTAATTAAAATTTTACATTGATCCTCACCCAAGGATATTTTTTTCCTTAATTTTAAGAGAGGGCAGAAGGGGTGGGGAGAGAGAGAGAGAGAGAAACATTGATGTGAGAGAGATTCATAGATTGGTTTTCTCTGAAATAGACTCCAACCGGGACCAGGAATTGAACTTGCAAACCAGGTACGTGCCCTTGATCAAGAATTGAACCAGAGACCTTTTGGTATGCAGACTAATGTTCTAATCCCTAAGCCATACCATCTAGGCAATATAATACCTTTCTATTTAATTTATGAACAGTTTGTTTCAGTAAGTCTTAATGACTTATTTAACGTTGGTGTAATGGAGATCTGTTGGACTTGTCTGTTCAACATCCATTCCTCTTTCTTCTGAATTTCTTTTGGGGAATTATTGTCCCATTCTTAGGTTTGAGAAGGGCCAACTTTAGAATTGGGCACATGACCAAGACTGTCCAATCAGTGTATTTTACCTCTTTGCCCATAGTTCAACCATGAGCACACATCTCAAACCAAGCCAATCAGACTTAATCCCAGGAATTTGTCATAGTTGCTAAGCTTGGAGAATAACATGGACAGCTAATGAAGATAACACAAAGGGAAACAGGGCTGAGACTCAAAAGAGACACATTCCTAACAGTTTGAGCACCTGGATCCAGCCAACCCTGAAGCCAACATGTGACACGCTTAAGAATCAAAGAAGGGATTTGCACTTTTGCAGCCCCTCAATTCCATACCTTGAAAATCTGTACCCTAAACATGCCAATTAAGGTCACATTTTATAAATGAGCTTTTTTGTTGAATAAATAAATCCCAGATGGAATTTTTATTTTTTGATATTAGCAACTGAAATTCAACACTATTTCTTCTTTCTGGAGTCCTGATGAGAGAAAACAATCTATCGCCTCATCTCAGCCACTTTCCTGATGTGATACAAACTCATGATGTTAGGCTTTGGCATTTGATAATAAATAATAGAAATCAATCACACAGACAAGAGAGCATGAACGGGTGAGTGAGTGAGAAAGAGATCAGTGTCTGTGACTTGAGAGCAACTGAAGAGTGAATTTCTAATTCTTCCAAGCTGTTCCCCACAGACAAAGCTTGGCAAACATGTGCTTCAAATTTCCTGGCTGCTTCTATTTATTTCCAAGGGCTGTCACAACAAAGTACCACAAACACAGGGCTTAAACAACAGCAATCTATTGTCTCCCAGTTCTGGAGGCTGGAAGTCTGGACCCAGGTGTTGCACAGTTGGTTCCTCCTGAGTGCGGTGAGGAAGAATCTGTTCCATTCCTCTCTCCCAACTTTTGGTGATTTTCTGGCCATCAGCCCTACCACACACACACACAAAAAAAAACCAGACAAAGCTTTTTCCTTCTCCCCTCCTGTTTTATTGAGGCATAATTGATAAATAAAACTGCATATGTTTAAAGTGTACAATGTGATGACTTGATATTCATATACTTTGTGAAATAATTACCACAATCAAGCTAATGAGCAAATATCCATCACCCCACATATTTTTAAAATGGTGAGAACACTTAAGATATACTCTCTTAGCAAATTTCAAATACACAACCCAGCATTAACTATAGTTGCCATGCTGTGCATGGTATCTCCAAGACTTATTCGTCTTATAATTGAAGGCTTGTACTCTTTGACCAACATCTCCTCATATCTCCCCACCCCCACCCCAGCTCCTACTAACCACTGTTCTACTCTGTGTCTATGGTTTGACTTTTTTTTTTTTTTAGATTCCACATATAAGTGAGATCATACGGTATTTTCTCTCTCTGTCTGGCTTATCTCACTTAGCATAATGCCCTCTAAATCCATCCTTGTTGTGTCCAAGTTCTCTCCATGTCTCAGATAAGAGTGCAATGGACAGGGAGGAGCAAATATCTCTTTGAAATACTGACTTCATTTCTTTTAAACAAATACCTAGAGGTGGGCTTGCTGTTCTCCATAGTGATTGCGCCAATTTACATTCCCACCACAAAAGGGTTCCTTTTTCTCTAGATCCACACCAACACATATTTCTTGCCCTTTTGAGAAAAGCGAGGTTCCTTTTCTTTTTCTCTTGGAGCCATTTCAGAGCTCCAGGAGATTTCTTCCCTGCTCTCCCCAGTGACCTCAGTTATGTGAGTCACAATCCTCATCCTATATACCATCACCAGTTTCAACATTGAAATCCAACTTTGAAAGATCAACTGAAGGACTTGTATGCATGTATATATGCATAACCAATGGATACAAGACACTGCTAAGGGGGAGTTTGGGGGGACAGGTGAGGGCATGTACTGGGGGGTAGAGAACGCCAGGGGGAGGTCAATAGGGAAAAAAAAGGAGACATATGTACTACTATTTGTAAATCTTTAAACAATATATATATTAAAAAAGAGAGAAAGAAATCCAGCTTTGAGTGAAGGCCCCTCTGCTTTCCAGGTGACCATCATACAGAGTGAAGAAAAGCTGCAATTTTTCTGATGGAGTGCTGCTTCACAAAGACATACACTAAGTGATTAGATTATGACGATCTCTGAATGCATAATAATCTGGCTACTCAGTGTATATCCTATATAATAAAAGGCTAATATGTAAATTGTCCCCTTGACCAGGAGTTTGACCAGCAGGCAGGCAGGCCAACTGCCCATGTCCCCTCCCCTGGCCAGACTGGCTGGACCCCACAAATGCATGAATTCATATATATACTGAGTGGTCAGATTATTATGCATTCAGAGATTATAATAATGTGGCCACTCGGGGTAGGTAGAAAGCATAAAACAAACTAAGGATAATGCAATCCACATAAAAAATAAAAGCAATCAAAATGGGGTTTCCCATCCTTATATTTTACCAAAGTCTGAGCTGACACACGTGTGATCGCCTATCTGCTTTCTTAACACCCATCTCTCTCAGACACCCAGATGCTGGTGGCCGGAATGCCAGATGCTGCGCACCTCCACACCAGGGTCTCCAGCTTTTGCTGAAGGAGGAGAGAGAGGTTGTTTCACAGAGATCTGGGAGCCCATGGAGGAAAGGGAGGGTGCCTTGGGAGCTTGTCATAGCAGGGCTCTTTTAAAACATATTTTTAAAAATATTTTTTAATTGATTTTAGAGAGGAAGGGAGGAGAAAGAGAAACATAGATGATGAGACAGAATCACTGATTGGCTGCTTCCTGCACACCTCGCACTGGGGAATGGGCCTGCAACCTGGGCATGTGCCCTGACAGGGAATCAAACTATGACCTCCTGGTTCATAGGTCGACCCTCAACTACTGAGCCAGCCAGGCTCGTAGCAGGGTTCTTGAACAGATTCTGAGATTATGTGGGGATGAATTGGAAGATGTTTTCCTGAGACTTTGGGAGACTAAGGACCATGTTGCTTTGGGGCCTAGCTGACACAATGCAAAGCTTCATTATGGAACTGAAGAGGGTCCACCCATTTGATGCCCAGCAGAGCCAAACACTGAACACCAAGATTTGTAGTGGAGAATTTGGGGCAGTTCATTGGCAGAGTGCCAGGCCAGGAGAACAGTGAGCTAGCATTCAAACTTCAAACTCTTTACTGGTTATTTATTTATTTATTTATTTATTTATTTATTTTAAAAAATATATTTTATTGATTTTTTCACAGAGAGGAAGGGAGAGGAATAAAGAGTTAGAAACATTGATAAGAGAGAGACATCCGTCAGCCACCTCTTGCACGCCCCCCATTGGGGATGTGCCTGCAACCAAGGTACATGCCCTTGACCAGAATCGAACCTGGGACCTTTCAGTCCACAGGCCGACGCTCTATCCACTGAGCCAAACGGGTTTCGGCTCTATAGTGGTTTTTAAATCAAAGAGTTTTAAAGGCAAAGGTTGAGGGTTGGGGTAGGGATCATGGCAAAACCTGATTGATTAGTCTTGTGTGAGCTTCAGTGGCTTTCCCTTAACCTGATTAATTCAGTTCCTGATGTCATCTTGTCTGGTGCCTTCGAAATTGTGGTTGGGTGATCTAACCAGGTTGAGGAACCAAGATTCGGCAAAATACCTCATGATTGTGTGTCAGTGATGTTATCTTTAAGGTGAAAATTAGAAATGAAACATCTTATGATCACTTTTATTGCTTAAGTTATCATCAGTCTATGTTTAAGTGGCCTCATTTTTCTGTTATCTCTATGAAAATATACTTTTCCTAGAACTTCATTTATCTGCAGGTCTCTAGGACGTGCGTAGCATACTTTCTTAATCTTTGATTATAAGCTATGTGACAACCAAAGGAATTGAAAATATTTAGCTAAAGCCTATATCTACTCATTTAGTTAAAGCCTATTCTCGACTCTGTGATCTCATACATAAAGGCTTACTCTTGACTGTTGGTTTCAGTGTCTCTTGCTACAGAGCTAAGCCTGGGAAGTGATACACTCTTGGAGATATTGCTGGTCCTACAATATGTAAAGCAGCTCCTGGGATGTCACCTTCACGCTTTTGGGACACTGAGCTTTGGCAAGGTTAAAGAGTCTGAAACGGTGGGTGGGGATGAGGGGCTTAATGAAAGGCAGAATGATCCCAGGTCAGTGGTGACTCTGACTTCCAGCTGAAAACAGCTAAACCCTCTCCAGAGGAATGCTTCTGTTACCAGCCAGCCCCCTGAGTCAGAGGGCAAGGACTGCCTCCTCTTTGGAAGGCTTAAAAACAATAAAGTCTCATAATAAAGACTTCAGGTGAATGATGGACAAATAGTGTTGTAGCAAAGCAAGCAAATATATTAAAAATACCTTTGGTATAGAGCATAAGTAGGCATCCAGTTAGTCTGAGCACCCCACCTGGTAGAGGTTTTATACTTTTCTGTCTAGAGGTTTCAGAGTTCCTCTACTGGATGTCTTGGGCAACAGATTAGATTTCAAGGTCCCGCTTTCACTTTGTTGTAGCTTTCCCAGGATTTAGGAGAGCATCAGGTGATTTTATCTTGGCAAGTCTTAAGACTGCTGACTTCTTTGTTCAGTGAGTGAGAGAAAACTGCCCCCTTTTCCTTCTCCTTCCTGCCTCCTGCCTTAACAGTTCTAGGGTGATTTAAGCCATATATATATGTATATGGCCCGATGCATGAAATTTTTGCAAGAGTAGGCCTTCCTTCTTCTGACTGCCAGCACCAGCTTCCCTTTGGCACCCAGGACCCAGGCTTCCTTCCCTCTGGATGCAGTCAGGCACCTGGGACCTGGGCTTCCCTTGCAGCCCCGGCTTCATCCGAAAGGACATGGAATCTAATTAGCATATTACCAATTAGCTTTTAATATATACACATTAAAAGCTAATTGGTAATACATATCTATCTACACCAATAAAAGAGAAAAATGCTAATTGATCATACCTCTGCTACTCCCACAACCAATCAGGAGTGATATGCAAATTAATCTAACAAAGTTGGAGAGTAAATTTGCATATACAGGAGGGGCGGGCTGCACTTGATGCTGCAGGGTCCACTCCACCATGGGGGACGAGGCAGGTTGGTTGGGAGGTGCCTGACACTGCTGGCTGGGTCCAGGCTGCGTTTGGTAATGGGAGGGGCGGGCGAGGGGGGCAGTTGGGGAGGCGGCACTACCTGACACCATTCCTGGGGTCCAGGCAGGCCTGGCAGGCAGCACCTGACGCCACCCACAGCGTCCAGACAGTCATCGGGGTCGGGCAGGCCTGATGACGTCATGGGGTCCAGGCCACCATTGGGGACCTGGGTAGGCGGGGGTGGCCAGGGTCTCTGGGATCACTGTCTGCCCCCAGGTCACCTGTGGACACTGTTGGAGCAGGCTGAGATTGAACATTTTAATGAAAATGGGGATGCCTGTGCCCAGGCCCACCGAGCCCCATTCCTGGTTAGGAAAGGGCAGTGGGCAGTTAACAGGCACCAGGGCTTGGAAGGGACTGGGAGCAACCTGCAGGCATGCTACCAGGAAGAGGTGCTGAACCATGATGACAGAGGGCTGGCTAATGGAGGGGCTCTCGCTGGCACTGAGCTTGAAAAGGACTAAATAGGCTTTCTGAAGAAGGTGCATGAAGAGGAGATCACAGAGCTGCAGGCGCAGATCCAGTACGCTCAGATCTTGGTGGAGATGGACATATTCTACAAGTCCAACCTCTCTGACATGCTCAAGGACATTCGTGCCCAGTACAAGAAGCTGGCTGCCAAGAACATGCAGAATGCAGAAGAATGGTACAAGAGCTGCTTCACCATGCTGCCCGAGAGCGCTGCCAAGAACACCTACGGGGTGCGCGCTGCCAAGGACGAGGTGTCTGAAAGCCGCCGCCTGCTCAAGGCCAAGACGCTGGAGATCAGAGCAAGCTCGGGCATGAACTGAGCTCTGGGAAAGCAGCTGTGAGAGCGGGAGGATAAGCAGAACTCCAACATTAATGCCATGCAGGACGCAATCAACAAATTAGAAGATGAGTTGAGAACTACAGAGAGTGAAATGGCATGATATTTAAAAGAATACCAGGCAGAGACCGGTTTGGCTCAGTGGATAGACCATCGGCCTGCGGACTGAAAGGTCCCAGGTTCGATTCCAGTTGGGGGCATGTACCTTGCTTGCGGGCACATCTCCAGTGTGGGGTGTGCAGGAGGAAGTTGATCGATGTCTCTCTCTCATCGATGTTTCTGACTTTCTATCCCTCTCCCTTCCTCTCTGTGAAAAATCAATAAAATATATT
>PVJN01045188.1:0-17004 GCA_004026805.1 Lasiurus borealis
GGGTCGAGACCCCTTTGGGGGTCGAACAACCCTTTCACAGGGGTCGCCTAAGACCATCGGGAAATCCAGATATTTACATCACGATGCATCACAGGAGCAACATTTCATGGTTGGGGGTCACCACCACATGAGGAACTGTATGCAAGGGTCGCGGCCTTAGGAAGGTTGAGAACCACTGCATTAAAGGGACAGCTCCAAGGCAGCCAAATAGACATCACTGGGATGCCTGCTCTCTCTGCTTCCATTGCATTCCTATTGTAGCAAGAAAAACCCACTAGTCTATGAACATACCACCTGATCAGAGGTTTGTTTTGTTTAGCGCCTAGCCATGTAAAGTTTCAAAATGGTAAATAAGTAATGGATGATAGGCCAATAAAATAACAGCTACTAAGTTTGGCGCAGGGAGCCACCAACCAATTGACCATACTTTCTGGCATGTAAGAGGACTTTGTAACCCAGGAAAATCTTCTCAAAAGTCGGGGTCGTCTTATACGCCGGGTGTCATAGGGTGAGAATATCCCAAACTCTATATTTTAACTGGAAAACTTGGGGGTCGCCTTATACACCAGAAAATACAGTTTATCTCTCTGCTAACTCATCCCCCCTCAGGCAAGCCCTGTGCCCTTCAGTTCTGCAGTTTGCACATGCTGCCCCACACCACATAGCGGAGATCCCTAATCATCACCTCACGTGATGCTAAAAATGATCATCACGAACTGCTTTTCAGTGACCACCTTCCACTGCGCTAATATACTCCAGTGTGGCCGGCTCCAATCTCAGTCTTAGGATATAGACGGTGACTATCCTATCGGCTCTAACTATTTCACAAAGTATTATGTTAATTTACTCTTTACTTTCCAAATGACGAATTCTAAATTGGTAAGTTTATGATCATTTTTAAGTTACTGTTTTCATTTTCTTTAAGGTGGATCCTATACCCGCATTTGACTTTGTTTTTTAAATCCTCACCCAAGGATATATTTCCATTGATTTTTGGAGAGAGTGGATGAGAGAGGGACAGGCAGAGAGAAACATCGATGGGAGAGACACACATTGATTGGTTGCCACCTGCACACACCCTGAGCAGGGTCTGGGCCAGGGAGGAGCCTGCAATGGCGGTATGGAGCTCTTGGGCAGAATGGAACCCTGGACCCTTCAGTCCACAGGCTGTCACTCTGTGCACCGAGCCACACTGACCAGGGCTGATCCCCTTTTAAATTACTTTTCATCATGGTGTACATTGTCTCCACTGGACTTGTTTGGAAACTGGAAATTTGTAACCTTTGACCCCCTTTACCCATGTGGCTTCCTCCCTACCTCTGCCACCAACTAATCGGTTCTCTGTATGTATGGGCTTGTTTTTTTTTTAATTGTCTTTAGATTTCACATGAGTGAGAACATATGGTATTTGTCTTTCTCCGTCTGACTTATTTCACTTAGCATAATGCCTTCAAGGTCCATCCATGTTGTTGCATATGGCAAGAATTTCTTCTGTTTTATGGATGAGTGGTATTCATATGCACCACATGTTCTTTATTCATGAACGAGTCCATGGACCCCTGTGTTGTTGCCACATACTGTACTGGCTATTATACATAACTAGGAGCTCGGTGCACAGGTTCATGCACAGTGGGAGGTGATGGTGGGGAGGGCAGTGTCCCTCAGCCTGTCCTGCGCCCTCTCACAATCCAGGAACCCTTGGGGGACACAGCAGTGTGCCAAGTGGCAGGTGGCCAGGGAAGAAGCTGACCTGGTGTCAAGCCCCTCACGCTTACCCCGGCCCGCTGTGCCTGCCTGCCACTGCTCGGTAGCACCGTGAAGCTGTAAGATGCTCCTGACACTACAGCTACTCTCGCCAGCTGTAAGCCCAGCTTCTGGCTGAGTGGCGCTACCCCTCTGTGGGCCCACTGACCACCAGCGGGCAGCTCCTGCATTGAGCATCTGCCTCCGGTGGTCAGTATGTATCATAAGGACTGGCTGACTATCATTCGGTCATTCAGGTAGTTCAGTCCTAATGATTGGTTAGGGTTTTATATAGAGAGATTCGGCATAGAATAAGAGATGTGTATGTCTTCTTTTAGCCAGTGTTTTCATTTTCTTCAATAAAATATCCAGATGTGGAATTGCTGGACCATAAGATAGTTCCATTTCTAATTCTTTCAGTAGCCTCCATACTGATTTCCACAGTGGTTACACCGATTTACATCCTGTCTGTGGTGCACAAGGGTTCCCTTTGTTCCACATTCTTGCCAAAACTGACTCCTTGCCCTCTTGATGACAGCGATTCTAGTACATGTGATGTGGTATCTCAATGTGATTTTGATTTTGCATTTTCTTGATGATGAATGATATTGACCATCATGTTGGCCACCTATATGCCTATTTTGGAAAAATGTCTATTAAAAGAGAGAAAGAGAGAGAGAGAGAGGGAGAGAGAGAGAGAGAGAGAGAGAGAGAGAGAGAGAGAGAGAGTTGGTTTAAAGAAAACCAGAAAAAAAAGATAAAAAGAAAAAGAAAGATAGTCTGTTATTTTTTTTAATATATTTTGTTGACTTTTTACAGAGAGATAAAGAGTCAGAAACATCAATGAGAGAGAAACATCAATGAGAGAGAAACATCAATCAGCCGCCTCCTGCACAACCCCCAATGGGGATGTGCTCACAACCAAGGTACATGCCCTTGACCAGAATCGAACCCAGGACCTTTCAGTATGTAGGCCGATGCTCTATCCACTGAGCAAAACCAGTATCAGCATAGTCTGTTATTTTTAATCACATTGTTGATTTATATTTTGCTGCTTGCTATGGGGTTGTATAAGACCTTTGTATAGGTTTGGTAATAACCCCATCTCAGATACATGATGCTCAGTGTTTCCTCCCATTCAGAGGTCTGCCTTAACTGGTTGATGGTTTTCTGCACAGAAGCATGTTAGATTGATTGAGCCAGACATTTATTTTTGCTTTTGGTTTCCTTATTTCAGTTTTTCTTTTATTCTACTGAAGCATCCATATTATTGAAAAACTGGTGCTTGAAATTTTAACCTTGCTATTGGCTTCTGTAAATGTTTGCTTGCTTAAATAATAAGGAAAATGAGACTATTCTCACTTCAGAGAGGCCATTAAACCTTCCCCGGACAAAATCATCAGTGTTGGCACCAGGCCAGGCCTTTGGTTGAGGTCTCAAGGCCTCAGCACCTAGGGGCCCTTTAAGAACTTGCAAAGGTGCGGGAAACATCCCAGGTTTCGGAGACAAAGACAATGAAAACATATAAATAGGGAAAATTTCTGCATGTCGGGGCCCAGAATTTGAGAAACATTTTCCTCTGGACCCGTGCGAAATAAACGTAACTCCAAACTCTCCGAGCATGGTTTGATTATTCTGGTTTTTCTGTAACATTACAATCTTTTTTAAAAATATTTTATTTACATTTTTCTGATTTTATTCCCTAGGTCTACTCTAGTTTTGTGTTGTTGTTTTCATTTTTGTTTGTTTCTTTTGATTCCTTTTTAGAAACACTGACCTATGTTGCAAAGCTCAATGATGTATATGAACTAAACTTAAAAAAAAATTAATTGTGTGCCGAGACCGGTTTGGCTCAGTGGATAGAGCTTCAGCTTTCGGACTGAAGGATCCCAGGTTCGATTCTGGTTGGGGGCATGTACCTTGCTTGTGGGCACATCTCCACAGTGGGTCGTGCAGGAGGCGGCTGATCAGTGTCTCTCTCTCATCGATGTTTCTGACTTTCTATCTCTCTCCCTTCCTCTCTGTAAAAATTCAATAAAATATATTTAAAAAAATTTAATTGTGGTAAAATATATATAAGACAATTAACCCTCTTAACCATTTTATAGTATATAGTTCAAAAGTGTTAAGAACATTCAAAGTGTTGTGCAACTAATCTCTAAAACTCTTTTCGACTTGAAAAACTGAAATTCTCTATCCATTAATCAACAGTTCCGCTTGCTCTTCCTTTCCACATCCCCTTCTCTCCCTCCCTCCTTCCCTCCCTCCTTCCCTGCCATGCTCTCTCCCTCCATCCCTCCCTCAAGTGTCTGGCAAGCACCACGAAATAGACGAATAGCATTTTTTCCCCTGATACTTTCCTGAGATGCCTGGTATTTATTGTTCCTTTAGAGCACAAAATCTATTTGCCTGATTCCAGCTGGCAGTAGTTTTCAGAATTACACATTGGTCTTGAAGGCTGTAACTTCTGGTTCAATATCCCTGAAATGTGTTTTCTGGAGTTTCTGGCTCTACGCTCACCTGAAGAGAATTATAAGGGGAAAGTGTAAGCCAAGCATTTTTGGAGCTCTACCCTCACTTAACTCTCCCAGCGTTGCCTCCTACAATCTGTGTTTTCTTTGCTAAGTCCCAAGAATCTACATTTTTTTTTAACAAGGGTACCTGATGATCCTTGAGCAAATTATAATGTGATGATTTGAATTGTGGAATCATTCTACATGTATTCTGTGAATTCCAAAAATCCATATTCTGTTTTAAAATACACAGATGATGCAAGGAAAGCACAGATCCTACTGTGTCACTCACAACTTAGAGAGAGGACACAGAAGCTTGAGACTAATTTAACCTGAATCTAGAGAGAAGTGAGGGATTTTGGCACACCCCTGCCGGTGACTTTCCTGGGCAGGTTCTAAGATTTTAGGTCGAGAGATCATTAGTTCCTTGGGGCAATGAATGGCCCATGGAGTTAGCTTTTCAGCTTTCCTTTTGCTTCTTTTCTTTTAAAACATACTTTTATTGATTTTTTACAGAGGGGTAGAGAGCTAGAAACATCGATGGGAGAGAAACATCGATCAGCTGCCTCCTGCACACCTTCTACTAGGGATGTGCCCACAACCAAGGTATATGCGCTTGACCGGAATCGAACCTGGGACCTTTCAGTCTGCAAGATGATGTTATATCCACTGAGCCACACTGGTCTTGGTTCCTTTTGCTTCTTCTAATCCCATCGGGTAGCGGGCCCACCTCCATACAGAGATGCTTCCCCAGCCTTTGCCACACAGGAGTTCTGTTTCCAGGTTGTCTGCTCGGCCTGGATCCGAAGAAGCAGTAAGATTGATCTCCTTGCACCAGCTCATTGGCTTCTGTGGGAATCCACATCCGTGTTATTCAAGGTCCAGATGGAGTTTCTGACAGTGACTCCCGTTCAGCAGGGAGACCCAGATTGAAGCGCTGACAGGGACAGACTGGAGAGAGGTGAAAACCACCTCCCCTTCTTGCTCCCTTGGTAGGGGACACACAGAGCAGAGCAGCCTCTATGGAGAAAGGTAACAGGTAACCGAGCACACGGGAAGCACAGACTTCTCCCAGATGATACGTGTCGTTAGCGAGAGCCTGCCATCAAGATGGAAGACGGCTGTCTGGTGAGTCTTGTATAATCATAATCATGGAACTGGCCCGTTTTTTTATTTTTCCAAACACATGCCTGGAGGCAGACTGCACACAAGCCAGGAAAGAATGTGACTATTTTCCTGCAGGATTCTTTCTTTCTTTCTTTCTTTCTTTCTTTCTTTCTTTCTTTCTTTCTTTCTTTCTTTCTTTCTTTCTCTTTCTCTCTCTCTCTCTCTCTCTCTCTCTCTCTCTCTCTCTCCCTCCCTCCCTCCCTCCCTCCCTCCCTCCCTCCCTCCCTTCCTTCCTTCCTTCCTTCCTTCCTTTCTTTCTTTCTTTCTTTCTAAAATATATTTTAGAAATATATTTTATTGATTTTTTTAAAGAGAGAAAGGGAGAGGGCTAGAGAGCTAGTAACACTGATGAGAGAGAGACATCAATCAGATGTCTCCTGCACGCCTCCTACTGGGGATGTGCCTGCAACCAAGATACATGTCCTTGACTGGAATCAAACATGTCCTGGGACCTTTCAGTCCACAGGCCGATGCTCTATCTACTGAGCCAAACTGGTTTCAGCTGCAGGATTTTCATTGTCTTTGCCGTTGCAATGAGTTTATCTTGTAAACCAAATATCGGAGCTTAAAAGACATGTGCTTGGCTTTTGCTTCTCAGTTTCGTGTTCCTAGTGTGTCCTCCGGTGCCTCGTTCAGATGACTAGTTCTGCGGGTGCTGATGCGGTTTCGATCTAGTTTATGCTAATCCATTCAAATAACCGGGTGCCTCCTGCACCTGTGGGAAGAAGCGCTCAGCGTGGCCTCGGGCGGTCTGGCCCTGGAGTCGCCTTCCAAATGGCCCCGCTCACCTTGGCTCCCCTCAGAGCCCCATTCAGCCTGTCCTTTTAGCCTTAAAAGGCGTGATTTCCTTACAGAAATTCAGAAGAGGCTCTGTCATCCTGAGTGCTACCAACTTATAACCTTTAATGGGATACTTCAAACTGGTCATCATTGCATAATGCTTTTTAAAAGTATTTAAATAATTCAATTGCCCTGAGGACTTGTATGACCATGAGTGTGTGTCCCTCTGGAAACATGCTTTCTAAAATATGATTTTATTGATTTCAGAGAGAAGAAGGAAGAGGAAGAGAGAGATAGAAACACCAATGAGGAGAATCATCGATTGGCTGCCTCCTGCATGCCCCCTTCCGGGCTTGAAGCCTGCAACCCAGGCTCTTGGTTCATATGAAACTTGACCTCCTGGTTCATAGGTTGATGCTCAACCACGGAGCCACACTGGCTGGGCAGCAAGTTGTTAAATGAGAGCTTTCACGACGTTAGTACCTCACAGTCCTTAGGAACACTAAGGAACGAAAAGCTACATTTTATTTTATTAAAAATACCAGGGATTCATGCTAAATATCTGAGAGTTTAACACATTAAGTGCCATGTCCATCATCAGTGATGGACATTAAACTTTCCATCTGGAAGACAAAGCAGGCTGGTGCTCAATGTGTTAAAGAAACTACATATAAGTCATGGTGTAGGGATGGGAGCACAAACTCTATGGATATAAAACACTCGTATGCAAATAGATCGAATGGCGGAACAACCAAACAACCGGTCGCTATGACATGCAATGGCCACCAGGGGGCTCACCTGGAACATGGGGACGTCAATCTTGGTGGGATGGTGGAACAGGTGAGCGGGAGCACCAGACCAAGATGGGGCATCAGTCACTGTCATGGGGGTGAGCCTCTGGTGGTTCCTGAAAATTCTTTGCTCATGGGCTCTGTGGTCCCTCCGCCTACCCCCAATGTGTGCACCTGCTATGGGTGCTGGCCCTGGTCGAACCCGCTGCTGATGCCCAGTGCTGTCCCTGATTGCTCCGTGTGTCAGAGGTGTGAGCAGGGCTGGCACTGCCAGTGCATGGGAGCAGAGGCAGTGGGAGTGGGGCTGCTGGCAGACAAAGAACCAGGGGCCGCAGTGGGAGGGACTGAACAGGGTCATGGAGGATGGGACAACACTCACCCCTGTGCCCCCTGCAGCCTCCCAGCCCCCAGTTCCTTTCACGGTGCACAAATTCATGCACTGGGCCCCTAGTTTGATTATAACGGAGAAGATACACTCTCTGTTCTATGAAGATGCACAGCCATCTGGTCCTAGCTCAGGTAGGCTGATAGAATGATTCTCCTGTACATAATGCAAACAGTATTTTGTCCAAGACCACCAAGCAAGAGGACAACCCACGCTCGGTGGGTCACCAAAGGAGACGCCCAGACTGACCTGGGATGTCTGACACACTGACAGTCTAGCTTCCACTTATACCCCTTCAGACACAGCTGTTTCCCAGCATTCTACCCGACCTGCATCGGGAGACAGCACCGTGAAATGTAAATAATGTATACCGTATTTAGAGAAACCATGTAAATACTTTATAGACTGTTCAGTAAATAATGCATACTTAGAAAAACAATATAAATATTTCATGGGCGGGCGGGCCACTGTTAAGACTTCAGATTAAACCTCTGGGTTTAAAGAACACTGTGTTTATCAAAACTCAATTTCTCCTGCCCAATAGAATTGGGCGAGGTTTGGATAAATGGCCATCTATGAGCCATGTATTCATGATACAGTCCTGCTGCAGCCGCTGTATGAGCTCCGCGATGCATTTTTCAGCCGCCGCACACCAAAATCACGGGGACTTCAAAGTCGGAGCTGCGTGTTATTGTTACAAAATAAGACTTCCTGTCAAACTCTTGCCAACCTTGCCAATCACCTTGGAAACCCACATTCTGTTCCCCACCCATTAGGACTACAGGCCTCAGTTACATCTTTCTAAGGACCCTGTTTACTGCTTGCACCTCTGGATTCCTTTGTGGGAATCAATTTATTATTTTCTCCTCTTAAAACTGTACCGCTCTTATTGCCTGCTAATGCTCCTATAAAAAATATTTCTGGCGGAAACCGGTGTGGCTCAGCGGATAGAGCATCGGCCTGTGGACTGAAGGGTCCCAGGTTCCATTCTGGTCAAGGGCATGTACCTTGGTTGCGGGCACATCCCCAGTAGGGGGTGAGCAGGAGGCAGCTGATCAATGTGTCTTTCTCATCGATGTTCCTAAACTCCCTATTCCTCTCCCCTTCTTCTCTGTAAAAAATCAATAAAATGTACTTTTAAAAAAGCTATTTCTGTTGGTGTTTTTAAAGTCAGAAAGGTATTCCATGCACCTGCCTCCCCTCCCATGGTCCTTTAACCCTCTGCATATGCCTGCAGCCCCACATTTAATATCCAATAGCTATTGTCCACTTCCTCCTACAATGCCAGTGAGCGCATGCATGTTCTCAGTAGCAGGCGTGGCGTGAAGGCACAATGCGCACAGACCACATCCGATGCCACCAGACGTGGCCGTGGGCATCCCTTCCTCCTCTGCGGAGTATCCCACGCCGAGGAGCAGCTGGCCATGAGCAGAGCCCACGATGCAGCCACCACGTGTCGGGCAGTGAGAAAACGTGGCTGTCCAGTGCACAGGAAACAGTATTCGGCACCCACTGGTTTCCATCATCCGTCCCCAAAGTCACCAAGGAGAAGGGTGCAGATTGTCTAGCAAAGGAAACCGGCATTAGAGGACCGCCCGAAGAATTCACCAGAACGCCTGATGTCCACAGAGTGGTGTTGGGAGTTTGGGGAGAGTGTGGGAAGAGGTTTAGAGAAGATGACATGTGATTTATTGTGTGATTGTATGAAGCAATGGTTGGTGACACAGACTCTGGCTCAGTGTGGCCATGCATAGGGGCATCTGAATAGCATGTGCCACGTTTGTAGACCTGTGTGTGCCGGGGCCAGCCGGACACCAGGGGGAAATGTCACTGAGTCAGGACGAAGACTAACCAGGTGTGCCCAGTGGAACCTGTCACGGTTACATGAATATCAACCTAAAGGTATGTTCTTACAACGTCCGTGTCCATGCTCATGGGTTTTCAGTGGACAGTGCAGCCCTTTTAACTCTACTCTGGGATGTGGCTTTAGCAACATTAGGGTATGTCCTAGGACAGCGGTCTGCAAACTCATCAGTCAGCAGAGCCACATTTCAACAGGACAACGATTGACATTTCTGTGGAGAGCCACATTTTTTAAACTTAAACTTCTCCTAACGCCACTTCTTCAAAATAGACTCGCCCAAGATGTGGTATTTTGTGGAAGAGCCACACTCAAAAGGCCAAGGAGCCGCATGTGGCTCAAGAGCCACAGTTTGAAGACCACGGTCCTAAGAAATCCCTGTGTATAAGGCCTCAGGAAAAGGACATCAAAGGAAGTGGCAGAGTAATCAAAGAATGAGGAGAACATGATGGGAAAATTACAAAAAATAAGCAAAAGAAAGGCAAGAGCTCAAAGAATCATTACAATAACAAAATTCTCACTTTAAATGCATGAAGCGAACTTACATTTTAAGAAACCTCTTGCTCATGGAATAGAAATGCAATATTTTATTTTATTTTTAAAATATATGTTTTTGATGTTTTGCAGAGAAAGGGAGAGGGAGAGAGAGCTAGAAACATCGATGAGAGAGAAACATCAATCAGCTGCCTCCTGCACACTTCCTACTGGGGATGGGCCCCCAACCTAGGTACATGCTTTTGACTGGAATCAAATCTGGGACCTTCCAGTCCACAGGCTGACACTCTATCCACTGAGCCAAACTGGTTAGTGTAGAAATGCAATATTTTAAAATTCCCACTTTTTATATGCAAACTGCCCTACATTTTGAAAGATGTAAATCCTAGAGTCTGATGTTGACAATGACCTTGAAAACTATCAGCATCCTTTTGATCTAAAAAAAATATCTGCAGGTACTCACTGGCCAATTCAGTTGCTCCCTCTATTTGGAAAATAGTGTAGGTTAACCACATTTGCACCGTATGCATTGTGTGCAACCCTGAACAAAATGTGCCTGTGAGAAGATCCAGTCTATTCTCCCATTTCCGCCCAATTGTGTCAAGGTTGTTCACTGGCTTTTAACATCACAGATTAGGAACTGTCTCTGGCTGAATTATTAGAATCTGTTCATTACTGTGAGGCAGTGAATCTTGGGGGCTAGTAATATTATTTGTAAATGTAAAGTAAGGCTTTTCCAAAATTTTCTCTGCAAAGAATACTTTAAGAACTCAACAACAAAAACAACATCTTTGCCTGACACTGACTTTGCAAGCCACTTGAAAGAAGTAAATATTCATCTCTCACAACAGGGGTTTTCTGAGCCTACGCTGGCACTCTGTGTTGTCATTGATATAAAATACGGTAACATGTGGAAATGTCCTATAAACGATACAACACTCTTCAATGCTTGGTTGTTCATCTGTCGGGTGTGCGATCTGGCTGTCTAACTGCCTTCAATCAGCTTTTTGTCTATTGATCTGCTTATTTTAGGGAAACAGCGTTTACTCAGCTCCCATGACATCAAATGGACTTGAGATAGTATTCTGCCCGCCAGAGCCGTCCTCTGCTCATTGTCTTAAAGCCGGCTTTTCAAATCAAAACCTCAATTAGATGCACCTCACACCTGTAGCATGGCCATTACAATAAGACAGACAATAAGGGCTGTTGGAGAAATCATGAAAAGGGAAAACTCATTCACTATTGGGGGGAAAGTAGACTGGGACAGTCACTATGGAAAGCAGTCTGTTGATTCCTCAGAAAAATCCAGAATAGAGCTACCATACAACTCTGAAATCCCTCTCCTGGGAATATACTTGAAATCCTCAAAATGATACATTGGCAAATCTGTATGCATCCCTAGGGGGCCAATACTGGAAACACCCAAAGGGTCTCATGAGAAAGAACCGGCAGAGAAGATGTGAGAGTCTCATCACTAGTCAGTCAGGAGAACATTTTGTCCCAGCCCTACCAGCTCCTGAGCCATCCTCAGCAACAGCCTCCTTCTGTCCAGTTCTCTGTGCTATTTTATTAGCTCCAAACATGATCTGAGGTGGAGGGGGAAGAAATATATATTTTTAAATATACTTTTTTAAATATATATTTTATTGATTTTTTACAGAGAGGAAGGGAGAGAGATAGAAAGTTAGAAACATCGATGAGAGAGAGACATCAATCAGCTGCCTCCTGCACGCCCCACAGTGGAGATATGCCTGCAAGCAAGGCACATGCCCCTGACCAGAATCAAACCTGGGACCCTTCAGTCTGAAAGCCGATGTTCTATCCACTGAGCCAAACCAGCCTCGGCTTAAATATACTTTTATAATGCTTTCAGAGAAGATGGGGGAGAGGGAAATACAGGGAGGAAGGGAGAGAAAGAGAGAATGAATGAGAGATCGGCAGCCTCCTGAATGCCCCCCACTGGGGACCAAGCACACAGCCTGGTCATGCGCCTTGCCTGGGAATCGAACCCTGACCTCCTGGCTCATAGATTGACCCTTAGCCACTGAGCAACTCTGGCCGGCCAGGGGAAAACATCTTTAAAGCCTGCATGGCAGCAGAATTCCTTGGCAAGGGAATCACACCCACATCGACACAATAATGTCCATCAGCAGAGACCAGCCATGGCATCCAGTGACTTGACTATAGCAGCGTTGGAGGAGATGCCCAGGGTGGCATAACCTGCGGGTGGCCAAACAGGGGCATGAAACCAAGAATTCTGAACCCGGAGCCTGGCCGCTTCACCACTGGGTTCCATAATCCCAAGTTTTACTATTATTACTAACAGAACACCTACCATTAATTTCTTTAATACTCAAGACTCCAGCATGGATTGTAAACTATCAATAGTTCCACAATGAGCATGTGCAAAAAGCTTTCAAAATGATCGCAGTAAAAACTGCTGTAACGATTGGAAAAACCTTGCTAGCCAACAATTACTTATATCGTTGGCTTATATATATATTTTTTTAATATATATTTTATTGATTTTTTACAGAGAGGAAGGGAGAGGGATAGAAAGTCAGAAACATCGATGAGAGAGAGACACCGATCAGCTGCCTCCTGCACACCCCACACTGGAGATGTGCCCGCAACCAAGGTACATGCCCCCAACCGGAATCAAACCTGGGACCTTTCAGTCTGCAGGCTGATGCTCTATCCACTGAGCCAAACCGGTCTCGGCTGGCTTATATTTTTGATGCATATTATCAAGGGAAGTCAAACAACAAAATCACAGAGACCTTTCCTATAGAGCCAGAGTCTCTAAGAAAGCCGCTGACGTTGTGTGTGTGTGTGTGTGTGTGTGTGTGTGCGCACATGTATATTTTCAGGCCTGTTCTGTTCCTGGCTGAAATAAGGGCTTTGCGGCCGTGAAAGACTGTGCAGAGCTCAGCAGCTCGGAGCAGTCAGTAAACGCGCATTGTTTCAGATTAAATTAGAGGCCGCCCCGGAGCCGCACTCGCTATTGATTTGTCAGGAGATGGAGCAGTGAGACCATCAAGGGTATCGCTTAGCACATCCCTTTCAGGGAATGAAACTGACGGGGAGGGAGTGGAGGGCTCACAGAGAGTGTTATGGCCAAAGGGGAAGAGACTCCTTTCAAACGCCATGGTGATCCCCGCCCAGCGGGCCACTGAGGTTCACCGCCCATCAAGGACTTAACTCAGCCAGGGGGACTCGGCCCCTGTGCCTGCCGCTTCAGCACTAATGGGACGTGGACAGCGGCAGCTGGGGATTCTCCCTGAGGAGCTCTGACACCTTTGGTTCCTGCCACGTTTCTGATTCTCCTTCTCTAGTGCGTCTCTCAACATGATTTATTTTTCATAACATTAACACAGTAATGTTTTTAATAGATCTCAACATTACCTCTTCCTGATGTCTGAAAAATTAACAGTCTTTTTCAAAAGATATTTTTATTGATTTCAGAGGGAGAGAGAGAGATAGACACATCAATGATGAGAGATGATCATTGACTGGCTGCCTCCTGCACACCCCACAGCGGGGATGGAGCCTGCAACCCAGGTGCTATGCCCTGACCTGGAATCAGACCTTTACCTTCTGGTTCACAGGTGGACACTCAACCACTGAGCGAGACCATCCGGGCTCGGAGAACAGTCTGAACTAAATCCGTGAAGCCGCATTGAGATATGAATGTTCGCTGGGTCAAAGGAACTGCAAGCTTCCTGGCCATGTTCTCATTCTTGGAACTTGACACAAACTCCAGGTCTAATTCCCCTTTCAACACAATACAGTGGCACCTCGAGATACCAGTTTAATTCGTTCCGTCACCTTGAGGCGTGGGAAACTATGAGACGCTCTAGTCAAGGTAAACTGGTGGGTCCTGTGCAGCCAGCCAATCCGTGCGATGACTCCTATCTCAAATGTTGCTCATATTTCAAAGCAAAAATCGCTCGCTCACTCGACGGCTCGTATCTCAAAAATCTCATATGTTAGGGCACTCGTATCTCGAGGTACCGCTGTATTAGAAAAGAGCTCCCTTGAGATTCTAACATCTGAATCAGCATCATTTGGAAAAAAACAATGGACCCAACTGTAGGGTTCAGAACCAGGTGCGCATCTTGGTCTATGTACCTTAGGCCAGTGATCGGCCTACATACTTTAGGCACATGTGGCTCGCGAGCTGTGGTTTGCCGTTTTGTTGACTGATGAGTTTGCCAACTACTGCCTTAAGCGAATTTTAATGTGGCCATGTCACTAGATAAAAAATCCCCATGGGGATTCTCTACAGTTAAAATCACCCAAGTTTGATTGTTCTGTGAATGGACAGAATGATCAGCGTTAAGAAAAAGAAGCATTCTAACGTGCCTATCTGAGTGAATACTCAGAAGCCCAGAAAAAAAGAAAAAAAAAAAAAGGTTATCCCTTGCTTCTCAAGGGGTAGTTAGATGAAAAACACACACCACCTTGGAGTCCAATTTTAACGATTTTCACAATGCTCTTTTCCCTTCCATACACCTTTCTTCCTCTCCATCCCATGAGTATCCAATCTCACCTTACAGAAAGAATTTATGACATAACAGTGAAAGCATTCATACATGAACTCAAAATGCTAGGTTTACTTTGGTGCTCATTTGTTATCAAAAAGGGCATGATATTGTTGTGTAGATAATAAAAGTATTTCAGTTTATTTTACACTAGAGGCCCGGTGCACAAAGTCGTGCACACACTGTGGGGTCCCTCAACTTGGCTGGTGATTGGGACCCATCCAGGCTGGCTGGCTGAGGGGAGGAACTGAGGGAGGGTGGCCACATTGGGAGGTTGGCTGTGGAAGCTCACTGACCACCAGGGGGCATCTCTGGCATTGAGCGTCTGCCCCCTGGTGGTCAGTGTGTGTCAAAACTACCAGCTGGTTGCCTGACTCTGCTCATCTGGTCACTTAGGCTTTTATATATACAGATTGCTTTATTTACTTTTTTATATACAAATGTGCTCTGTAACTCTGAAGTATGCTGCACCTCTAAGGTAATTGAAAGATATGTAACTTTTCACCCTTTTACAGCTCAGGATTAGAGTTGTGAAACTCTCTTCCTCTTTTTTTTTATCCCAAGTGTCCTTGCGGGGAAAAAAAGAGGACTAATCGAATGTAGGGTCATCATTCTTTAGAATCCACACCTGCCTTTAAGGCTCAGCTTCCACCTGAGGGTTCATTTCTTGCTCCAGAGATACTTATTTCCCTGTGCAATTGTTAAATCGTATAGTTGAAGTAGTTGCAGAACAGAAGTCTCTATAAAATTGAACTTTGAGACACTTGCAAGTGCTTTCATGAAATCTTCATATAGTTTAACAGCTTACTGTCTGGGTAACAGAATATTGAACTTTACTTAAAATACGGGACCGGATCTGCAAGAAATGCCATTGATTTCCACCAGCAGGGCATGGTGCCGGGTGTGAGACGGTGCTACACAGAAAGAGATTTACAAACTGTTAAAGATAGTGAGACTGAGGCCAAATGGCAAACATGAAAATAGATGAGTTGACATCTCAAGGTTCCCTCCGGTGCCAAAGCCTAAGATTTTTTTTTTCTGTAGTCTACAAAATCGAGAAATGAGAGGATTTATGCCCTGAGGTTATTTCAGTGTTTAAAAAACACAAATCATAGGTAGCAAAAGACTTTGGGGAATGGCTAACACAGAGAGAGGGAAAATGAAAGAATGAGTTAGAACAAAGACATAGGCCTAAAGTAAAGAACAAAGACACGGAAACACAGAGAATCCTGGCAAGCTTAATCAAAAGAGAAAAGGATAAGTGTTGAAGTGACAAAAGTGATGACAATCTAAAACAGAAAATAAACACCTTAAAATGCTTCTGAAAATACCCCAAAATTACAGAGGAAGTGTGGAGAAATGCGATGTTCTTTCAAACCATCGATATGTTTGTAATTGGCATCCCCTTCGCAAATTCTATACTTAGTGTCACGTCATTTAACGACTCTACAGCACGAAACCTACTATTTTTCTGACAGGTTCAAGTACAAAATATAAATATACCTCAAAGTAAATATGGGCTTAGTTTATAGCTTGCAGGGCTAGGAGAGGTCATTTGACTTGATCAAGTAAGGACACAAGAGCACGGATAACTTGAAAACTGGCCCAAGGACTTGTATGCATGCATGTAAGCATAACCAATGAACACAAGACACTGGGGGGTTGCGATATGCCTGGGAGGAGGGGGCAATGGGAAGATATGTATGTATACATGTAAAACAATAAAAACAAATTTAAAAAGGAAAAGAATTGGCCCAAGTAGCTACACATTAGCAGCAAAAGAAAGTTGACAAAAATCATGGCTACACCGGCTATCTCTCTGCGAGTCCATCTCAATGTAGTCACTCCCCTTGGAAGACACTTCCTTAATATGCATAACTGTTTTGCAGAATATGAGGCACCTGAATTAGAGACTCAAACCCAAACTATTCTAATAGCAACACCAAAAAACAACAGTGAGAAATAAAGGCGGTTGAGGTATTTCTTCCCCAAAGCAAAGGAAGGGCGGAGAATTAGATCCGGAAATCTCAAAAGTGTTAGTTCAATGTGAAGAGTGTGTTAAAGGTTTCTGCTTTCTTGGATCCTGTGCACTTTTATTTTGCTCTCCTCTATGGACAAGCTACAGTTTTAAGCCATCACCGAAAACGGTTAAATTGCGGCAATCATACCTACGGGGGCACAGAGCCTTCAAATCATCACAAAACTACCTCCTTGACAGGGGCACGGAAGGGCCCTGAGATAAAGCTGGAGTTCAGGCGGGATGCTCATTGGCCGTGAGTGCTTAATAAATACCTTGTTCCGGTGATTTATGTTCTCGAAAGTTAAGCTCCGAAGGAATTCGGGACTTTTCAAATAAAAGTGTGCAGCAATATAAAACAAACAGCGCGCATTCATTTTGTAAAAGAGACACATACAATCCGTCTCCCGACATAACAGACGAGGGCTTTTAAATTAGCAGAAACTATTGAATTTTAAAGTGAAATATTTAGTAGCAGTGGAATGAGGGGGGGAAAAAAAGAGAAGGGTAATTGCGAATTCAAAGTGCAATGCGAAGTTCAATAGATTTGCACGGACATTAATGGTTCTTACAATCTCCTGATAGCATTGCTTTAAACTTGGCACATATATCTGGTAAAATATTAAAGTTCTGGACTAGAAAAGCTGTAAAACCCCAAGTTATATGCAACCCTTGATGGCCTTGGATATTACATTTTTATCTGTGAAC
>PVJN01045189.1:0-17004 GCA_004026805.1 Lasiurus borealis
AAGCCACACAGAGTGGCTCCAATCTGTTTAGATAAGGTGTTCATTCCTTCCAGCTTTTCATGTTTCAACTTCTGCGGGGCCTGGCGTACATCCACCACCAACACGTCCTTCACCGGGACCTGAAACCCCAGAACATTCTCATCAGTCACCTGGGGGAGCTCAAGCTGGCCGACTTCGGTAAGCTGCCCCCCAGCCTCCCCCCCCCCCCCGGGCTGCGGACAATGCTGCCTTTGTGTGCGCGTGTGCAGAGCATGGCCGAGTGGGGGCCTCTGAAACGCAGGGGCCGGGGAGAGGCGGGCTGTGTGCGGGAATCACACTGCCAGATCGGAAGTGGGAGGTGGGACATGGAGACACGGGCAGCTCTCTAGGATCGTACCAAGCTCTGGTCTGGGCAGATCCTAAAATCTTGGGCATCCCTACTACCTACTGCCTTTTTTTTATTTTAATAAATCTTTATTGTTCAGATGATTACAATTGTTCCTCTTTCCCTCCCCCCATAGCTCCCCTCCACCTGGCTCCCACCCCATCCTCTGCCACCTGGCTCCCACCTCCCCCTCCACTGTCCTCATCCATAGGTGTACGATTTTTGTCCAGTCTCTTCCCGTACCCCCCTCACCCCTTTCCCCCTGAGAATTGTCAGTCCACTCCCTTTCTGTGCCCCTGATTCTATTATATTCTCCAGGTTATTCTGTTCATCAGATTTTCAATTCACTTGATTTTCAGATTCGCTTGTTGATAGATATGTATTAGTTGTTCATAATTTTTACCTTTACTGTTTTCTTCTTCCTCTTCTTAAAGAATACCTTCCAGCATTTCCTATAACGCTGGTTTGGTGGTGATGAACTCCTTTTAGCTTACTGCCTTTGTGACATAGAGATATCTGTAGAGTGAGCTGTGCTTGGTAGGTGTCTGTAAATGCAGGTGGAGACACACATTCTATCGGAGTAGGTTGAGGGTACCCCGGGATGACAGGATCAAGCCCCAGATTGTCGGGTAGACTCTTCCTGCAGTGAGGGCTCTTTGTGTCTATGTAGGTGAGGCTTTTATGTCCACCAACGTGATGCCACTTTCTCCTGAGTGTGACTGTGTCTTCCCATGTGAGCACTCAGCACAGTTTATAACCACACACACACACACACACACACACACACACACACACTCATTTGTGTGACCATTTTGACTCCTCCACTAGACCATGGGCATTAGGAGGGCAGCCGGGATCCATTTTCTTTTTATATACAGTGGTACCTCGAGATACGAGTGCCCTAACATACGAGATTTTTGAGATACGAGCCGTTGAGCAAGCGATTTTTGCTTTGAAATATGAGCAACATTTGAGATAGGAGTCATCGCGCGGATCGGCCGGCTGCACACGACCCACCAGTTTACCGCGACTCGAGCGTCTCATAGTTTCCCACGCCTCAAGGTTACGGGACGAATTAAACTCGTATCTCGAGGTACCACTGTATATATATTTTATTCATTTTTTTACAGAGAGGAAGGGAGAGGGATAGAGAGTTAAAAACATCAATGAGAGAAAGACATGGATCAGCTGCCTCCTGCTCACCTCCTATTGGGGATGTGCCCACAACCAAGGTACATGCCCTTGACTGGAATCGAACCTGGGACCTTTGAGTCCACAGGCCGACGCTCTCTCCACTGAGCCACACTGGTTTTGGCCAAGATCCATGTTTGCTTACTGTTGTATCCCTGGTGCCTGGCTCCAGAGTCAGCTCCAGCTCCACAAAGCCTGGCTGGAGAGCCGGTTCCGTGCGAGCCGAGGAGCCACTCTGCCCGGGTGGCTGATGGCAGTGGCTGTGCGGTGGCTGCAGCCCTTTGTTCTAAGACGGTAGCTTTCCTCGGGGCAAGGCAGACATTTCACAGACACTCATTTATCCGTGCCCCGCCACTGGGACTCATCTGCTGAACATTCTTCTGGCCGTGGGTCACGTGGTCTGTGGGATCTGGCTGGTTGGCAAAGTGCTCTCATTGTACAGAGGAGCCCTGGAACGTGACTCATCTAAGGCCCTACCAAACTAACCGGTTTGGATCAGTAAACACACACACACACACACACACACACACACCCCGCCCTTTCTCTAACTGGGGATTCCCGGACGGCAGGAGCAGAGGGCGGCCGTGTTGGTTATGAATGGAGTTCCCTCGCTGTCACAGACCCAGAATCACAGGCGGAAACATGCTAGAAGCTCACTTGCTCTCACCACCATCTGAGCTGAGCAGCCAGAGCGGGAAAGGTGGCACCCCGGTGCGTGTGCCCCCTCCTTCTGTCTGCGGCCCCACCGTCTCCAGGGTGTGCCCCCACCCACCCTCCAGGTGCACATTTCAAGACGCTGCCGCCTCCTTCTTATTGCAGCGGGAGGAGGGAGATCTGGAGGTTCACCTATCGCTTCTGTGCAGGAGAGATATAGGTACTCGTTACACTTAGCTGCCAGGAAGGCCACGCCCAGCTGCAAAGTCGGCCAGACGGTGAGAAATGGACTTGATGGAGAAGTGCACAAGGACTGAGATAGTTGGGTAGTTTATTTGAAGCACCCAGAGTGTGTGTGTGTTCCTTGCTTTTTCATTTCTTCATTGATGAAGGTGTTATGTATGTGTCTATAGTCCCCCATTACTCCCCCCATCCCCCTACTCATGCCCTCACCCCCCTGTGGTCTGTGCCCATTGGTGAGGCTTATAGGCATGCAGACAAGTCCTTTGGTTGATCTCTCCCTCCCTTCCTCCCACCCCCGCCTTCCCTCTGAGGTGTGATGTCTTCCTTTTTAAATACTGTTCGCTCAGCCAGCTGTACCCCCTTGGTAGACTGAGTCACTGGGGCTCTCCAGAGACCCCGGGACAACGGGTGCTGTGCTTCTCCCCTCTGGCCAGGTCTTGCTCGGGCCAAGTCCATTCCCAGCCAGACCTACTCTTCAGAGGTTGTGACCCTCTGGTACCGCCCTCCCGATGCCTTGCTCGGAGCCACCGAATATTCCTCGGAACTGGACATCTGGTAAGAGAAGCCGGCCTGCCCTCGAGGGTTACTTTAACATCTGTAGTGCATTTTTAATACTAATTCTAATGACAATCACACTTGTCTACAGAAACATCAAGTGCTGTGCAATACCTATCCCATTGGATTTTCCCAATCATTCTACGAGTTTTCACGATTAAAGAAATGGAGACTCAGATCGGTCTTGCCCAAGGCATCTGAATCCTCTGTTCTTTCTACCATGCCTCACCTCCTAGGTCTTCTCTTCAGTCCTTGGTCTTTTCTCCTTGTCCTCAGAAAAACACACATGGACCCGTATTTTCTGGAGTAAAAGACGACTTGGGCGTATAAGACGACCCCCAACTTTTCCAGTTAAAATATAGAGTTTGGGATATACCCACCCTATAAGGCGACACCCGAATTTTGAGAAGGTTTTCCTGGCTTAAAAAGTCATCTTATATGCCAAAAAATTTGGTATTCCCAACACACACACACACACACACACACACACACACACACTTGTCTGTCCACGCATGCTCACACATGTCCAAACATAGTTCAGCACCTGGTGGCAAAAGCATAGTGACCAAGAATCAGGAGACCTGATTTTCATGTCAGTTCTACTCCTAACCAGTTTCTCTGGAGTATGTTATCTTGAAAAAGCCATGTATCCTCTTTATGGCTGTGTTTCTCTATTTTTAAAATTCGGGTAACAAACTCTCCCCTGGAGGGGTTCCATGGGATTGTAGTTCAAGTGTAAGAACAAGACAGATGGTGTCAAGTAGAGCCACCGTGTTGGGAAGGCTCTTGGATGAAAGGGATGTGGCGATGAGTGTGCGCTCTCAGGCGCTCCTTGTTCCTAGGGCAGCGGCATTAGGTTATCTAGGCCTTCTTCCTGAAATATCTCAGGCATTTGGGGGCCACCATTAGATGTGTGGCGACCGCAGTCATAGCCACCTCCTCAAAGGTAAAAAAAAAAAATACATGGATTTCTTTCAAGACCTTAGAAGGTCATACATAAACAGCAGGCCCTGTTTATAAAAAAATCAATAATGGATTAAAAGCATTAAACAATATCCTAAAAGACTAAACTCAGCTTTAAATTGCCCAAAGAACTGAGAAAGGTTGCAGAAATTTCCCCCCGTGACTCGGAAGCATTGACTTCCTAATCCCCGGAGCCAGACACACAGAGAGAGATCAGCACAGGGGGCGGAGACCACTGGATGGTACTCACCAGCTCAGTTTCTGAGTTGGCTGATCTCAGAGTTGATCCTTGCTAGCAACCAGGATGATTTTAAACCATGTGACAGTTTTCCATTACTCCTATTCTTCTCCACTTGCTGTTTACATTATACCTTTTATATCTGTTGCTTTAAAGACAAGAAGCAAAAAAAAAGTGAATATTTAAGGACAAGCGAGTGAGAAGCTTTAAGATGACAATAGTTCTAAAAATTTGCCTCAAGATATTACTGATGAGATTCTTTGGTAATCCTCACTGAGGATACTTTTTCCATTGATTTTTTTTTTTTTTTAGAGAGAGTGGAAGGAGCAGAAGAGACAGAGAGAGTACATGCCCTTGACCAGAATCCTTAAATTTACAGCCAACGCTCTATCCACTGAGCCAAACCGGCTAGAGCTAACCAGATTCTTAAGTTACATTTGTCCGGTCAAAGATGTTTTAACACATATCAAGATGTCTCCTATATGTGGAAAATCATTAAAAAGTCAAAATGTGACCATTATATCCAAATTGACTTTTAAAAATGGGGGATAAAAACAACCTGTTATTTGAGGGAGAAGAAATCTGCTTGCAAACCTCAATCTGATGGCTTTTATTTACATACATACAAAAGTCTAAGTATAAGCCAGTTGATTATTTAAAATGCAAACCAAATATTAGCTCATGAAAACATTTCTTTAGAAACATTTCTTTAGAAATAATAAAATACAGTTACATTTAAATTTTAAAAATATGTATGTATATTCTGTCTCTAAACCAGACACAGAATAAAAATTATGTTCTTGTTTATCAAGAAATCGTCTGCCGTGGCTGGCTTGGCTCAGTTGGGTAGAGCGTGATCCTGCCCACCCCAGGGTTCGATTCCCCGCCATGTTTGACCCCAGACAGGTTGTGCTCACAAGGCACCCGATTGCTGTTTTCCTCTCACTCTGATATCTCTCTCTCTCTCAAATCAATAAAAACATATCCTTGGATGAGGATTAAAAAAACAGAAAAAGAAAAAGAAATCTGCTTTTCCAAGTTATAGTAAATTAAATAGCACGTGTCTACAGTCAGATGGAAAAAAGTAAAAATTTATCATATGGGATAAATACACATGAATAATATTAAAGGCCATATTTCATATGACTCTTGGATAATATGATAATTTGTAATAAAATGTTTTACTTCCAAATCCTTTATCATGCCAGACCCAAAAATGCCAAGCTGGCTCAAGGAGTTTGCCAAAGTGTGTGTCATGGTGAAAGGGATTTGGAGTCAAAGTCTCGGACCATGGGGATCGTCTCTTGACTCTGTCAACTGAACCATTCTTATCATCCAGAAGACTATTAGAATAAAAATGTGCATTATTAGCAAAATAAATCATACTTCTTACTCTCTCTCAACGACAACTGTCTCATTTGATGACAGAGGGAAGGAAACGGGAGAGTTTCCTTTCAGCCCCTTTAGTCTGTTTTCAGATGCAACTCTTGCTGCATCTTACGATCAGCAGCATCTCACTATAGCTGTCAGCCGTGTACTTGCCATGGCACATGTGTGACCGTCACACGTGCCAGCGTCAGGACTTGCAGCCTGGGTGCCAGAGACTTGGAAGAGTCTTGCAGACAGACGCTCCTCATAGCCCCCTTCTCCCCTCCCCCTCCCCCCCAGGACCCCCCAGTTGTGGAAAGAGAGAGAATCAGGCAGTTTAGCCGCATTCTTTCTTTAAGCAGGCGTCCGAAGCAGGCTATGCAGCTGCAAGGTCAGCTTGGAAGCCCGGCACCGGTGACACTTAGTTCTTTAGCGGGTTATTTTAAGACATGCTGTGTCATCAAACTCCTGAGGTGGAGGACGACGCCACGGATAAACATAGACATCAAAGAGTCTGAGGCAAATGCTGAATGTGGAGAAAAGTCCCAGGGACACCTAGACCCACGTCTTTCACTTGGCGTTCCGGTTTCTGCCTGTACGAGTATGACACAGGATGAAATAATCTGTCTCCTTAAGTGTATAACAGCCCTTTCCATCGGTATAGAAAAGCACCGTTCTGCGCATGTCACAGTTTTAGCGTGCAGGTGTTCCGTTTCTTCACAGCACATGCAATAGCGGTGCCTCTGACCGTGACAGCATCTTAGGTTCGGGGGAAGAGAGTGTTCAGCTGCGAGGTTCAGAACTCTCCCCTCCTCTCATAAAAATGGACAGTTAATGAGCTTGGATGAGCCAGCACGTTTGCTCTCGATACTGTGTTCCTAAATGCTGTGTGCATTCCGTTTTCACGAAAAGCCACAGGCTCTTCTTATTTTCAGTTGGCAGAGGGACTTTTATTTTATTTTATTTCATTTTATTTTATTTTATTTTATTTTTGCCCAAGATTTTATAATAGCATGTGGCTTCTATCTAACCTGTCCCCAAAATATTTCCTGGGAGGAGAAATGCGAGCACTTCAGTTTTGCAGATCTGCTTTCCTTGTTTCTTTTGCTAGGGGCGCCGGCTGCATCTTTATTGAAATGTTCCAGGGTCAACCTTTGTTTCCCGGGGTCACCAGCATCTTCGAACAGCTGGAGAAGATCTGGGAGGTAAGAGAAGAATTCCTCGTAGGAAGAAGAAATATCTGCGTTTGCAAACTTTACAGGGAGGAAGGGAGAGGGATAGAGAGAAACATCCATCAGCCGCCTCTTGCACACCCCCTACTGGGGATGTGCCCGCAACCAAGGTACATGCCCTTGACCGGAATGGAACCTGGGACCCTTCAGTCTGCAGGCTGACTCTCTATCCACTGAGCCACACCGGTGAGGGCATTTCAAACTTTAAATCAGATTTGCCTTTGAGACGAATGCGCTGTCCATCTGCTTTGAGATATGAAGCTCCATGCTAAGGTCATTTGTGTTTCTCCAGCTGACAGTATAAGCACCTTGGGGATGAGTGGCTTGAAGCCCCTCTTGCCCTGTGACACCCCATGAATCCACCTGCGCCCCATATTGTAGTCTCGGTCTCTCGGGCGATTTCTGCCGTTCCTACTTCAGCACATGTCCGCCTGGCCACCGCCAGCTCGAATTCTACTCTCTGTTTGGCCCTGGATCTTCGTCAACTGAAGAAAGACACTAAATCGCCATAGAAGTCCAGTGGAAGCAAAGGCTTAGCATGTTCGTGTGAGAGAAAGACAGTATTTATCATGCTCCTCCAAAACCAAATTCCTAGGATGTTAAGGTGCTTTTGCGTGCGTGGTTTCATTTCTTTTATTCTTAGGTTTTATTTTTAATTAGGATTTACATTCCATGTTATTTTGTATTAGTTTCAGGCATACAGCAGAGTGGTTAGACAGTCATATAAAGTAATCTCCCTGGTATTTCCAGGACCCACCCAGCACCGTCCATAGTTATTGCAATATTACTGACTACATTTCCTGTGCTGTACTTTACTCTCCATAACCATTTTATTGCTACCAATTTGTACTTCCTTTTTTTAAAAAAAAATACATTTTATTGATTTTTTTACAGAGAGGAAGGGAGAGGGATAGAGAGTTAGAAACATCAATGAGGGAGAGATATCGATCAGCTGCCTCCTGCACGCCCCCCACTGGGGATGTGCCCGCAACCAAGGTACATGCCCTTGACTGGAATCGAACCTGGGACCCTTCAGTCCACAGGCTGACGCTCTATCCACTGAGCCAAACCGGTCTCAGACCAACTTGTACTTCTTAATCCCTCACCTTTGTCCCCCCAGTTCCCCCAAACCCCTCCCCTCTGGCAACTATCAGTCTGCTCTCTATGTCTCCGAGTCTGTTTCAATTTGGTTTGCTCCTTTAGTTTGGTCTTTAGGCTCCACATACAAGTGAAATTATAGGTATTTGTGTTTCTCTGACTGACATATGTCACTTAGCATAATGCCCTCTAGGTTCAGCCATGCTGTTGTAGGTGGTAAGATGTTATTTTCTATAGCCAAGTAATATTTCATTGCATATCCACTCTCTATTGACAGGCACTTGGGCTGTTTCCATATATTTTTTAAAAATTTATCTTTATGGTTGAAAGAATTACAGATGTCCCTTTTACCTCCCATTGTCTCCTCCACCCCACCTTCCCAGGCCCTCCTCACACTATTGTCTGTGTCTATGGATGAGGCATACATACCTATAACCGCTACCCACCCACCAAACAGCCCTGCCTTCCCTCTGAAATTCTGTTCCATTCTTCTCTGTCTCAGGATCTATTTTGCTTCCATATCTTGGCTATTGTAAAGAACACTGTAATGAACGTAGGAGTACATGTATTCTTTCCAATGAGTGTTTGGAGTTTCTTTGGATATGTACCCAGAAGTGGAATCACTGAGTTGTAAGGCAGTTCCATTTTTAATTTTCTGAGGAACCTTCATGCTGTTTGTCAGAGTGGCTGCACCAGTCTGCACTCCCACCAGCAGTGCACGAGTGTTCTCTTTTCTCCACATCCTTGCCAAGAGTTGTTTGTTGATTTATTGATGATAACCCATTCTGACAGGTGTGCGGTGATATCTCATTGTGTGTTTTTAAATATATCTTTATTGATTTCTGAGAGGAAGGGGGAGAGAGAGAGAAAGAGAGAGAGAGAGATATCAATAGTTAGAGAGAATCATTGATTGGCTGCCTCCTACTGGGGACCAAGCCCACAACTCTGGCATTTGCGCTGACCAGGAATCAAACCAAGACTGCCTGGTTCATAGGTCAATGCTCAACCACTGAGCCACACTGGCTGTACTAGAATTTATCTTTGATACACACATAAAGGTGAAAAAACTTTAGAGAACATTGGGGAAAGAAGGAAAAAATTAGTTGCCAGTGTCTGGAAAGTTATTCGCTCCCCTCTATGAAGAAATGCTGTGCAAATCAGTCTAGTGCTAGAAATTCATGACCCAGAAGACATTCTCTTCTGGCTAAAGGAAAATGTGCTTTGAGACATTAAGACATTTTATAGAGATTAATTACTGCCATTAAGATTTTATTTTGGATACATGGAGGCTATTATGGAGCAACAAAGGAAATATTGATATTTTTTTTCCCTCCAAACTCCCCTACAATACAGATAAATGCTATTTCTCTTCAAACAGCATCCCTGGGTGCCAAAACATCATCTAAGCTGGAAGCAGCTTAACGTAATACTAGCTTAAAAGCCATAAGACCAGGGTTTGAATTCTAGCGACTTTTTAGCAGAAGGAATGTGGGCAAGCTGTGTAGTTCTCTGAGCTTCAGTTTGCTCACTTTTAAATGGGTTATTGGTCATGACTGTCTAACCTTTTGTCAGAATTCCCTAAGGTCAAATACTTAGCAAGCTTCCTGCACCAAACATGTTCAATCATATCTGCTGCCTTGCTCTGTCAGATCAATTATTATTATAGAGATGTTTCAATCACCTGTGTGCTGAAAAGCATCTCCTTATATACAGCCTCGTCGTTCTTCCATGTGGTCTTATTTCTTGTCCACAATAGAGGAAGTATT
The DNA here is from genome assembly GCA_004026805.1 of Lasiurus borealis. Taxonomy (NCBI): domain Eukaryota; kingdom Metazoa; phylum Chordata; class Mammalia; order Chiroptera; family Vespertilionidae; genus Lasiurus; species Lasiurus borealis. The sequence continues at coordinate 9,673 of PVJN01045189.1, forward strand.
TAGATACAGCGGTACCTCGAGATATGAGTGCCCTAACATACGAGATTTTTGAGATACGAGCCGCCGAGCAAGCGATTTTTGCTTTGAAATACAAGCAACAGTTGAGATACGAGTAATCGCGAGGATTGGCCAGCTGCACACGACCCATCAGTTTACTGCGACTCGAGCGTCTCATAGTTTCCCACGCCTCAAGGTTACAGAACGAATGAAACTCGTATCTCAAGGTACCACTGTATCACAGAACAGAAAGAATGGGCTAGACATTTCCCAGGACCTGATTGATGGCTCTCTAGTGATTGGTTCTAGTTTCCAGGACTGGCCGCGTTGACTGACACTGGCCACCTGAAGATGTGTTTGGCAATTCAGTAAGGAAAGAATTTGCACTTGAACCTGGATATAGAGTACCAAAGCAAACATGTCTTGGCAGCAAAAACAAACACGTCCTAACAAATCAGCCTGATAGTTCCTGCCCAGAAAGCCATGTTCATGTCTGCCATTGTCTTTATCGCACTGCGGTCAACCGACGGGACTTTATTTTGACAACTATGACAACTCATTGCCAATTTAAAATAAGTGACCATATTAGACACACCGATGGCCTGAGTCAGCAGACGTGAGTGCTGAGCCCAGTTCTAACTTCAAGTCATGAGGGAGAGCAATTCACATCACCGACCCCCCTGCGTTTCCAGCATCATACATGTTACAGAGGCTCCTCAACCTACGACAGGTTACCTCCCCAGAAACCCTCCATCAGCTGAAAATGTCATAAGTCAAACCATAAAGTAAGTCCGGGACCACTTGGATTTGATTTTCTGGTTCCATGAAGTTATGACTTCTTTGAACAAAAAGAATATTGTAGCTCCCATCATTTAAAAATCATATTCTTTCCTGTTTATCGGATTCCACCACTCACCCAGGTAGTTTTTATTGAGTTTGTCAACTTGCATAGCTCATTGTTGACCTTTGATCTGTACTGACCACGGATATAGTTCCCTATTGCCTCACCATACTTTAGGACAGTGGTTCTCAACCTTCCTAAGGCCGAGACCCTTGTATGCAGTTCCTCATGTGGTGGTGACCCCCAACCATGAAATGTTGCTACTGTGATGCATCGTGATGTAAATATCTGCATTTTTCCAATGGTCTTAGGCGACCCCTGTGAAAGGGTCCTTCGACCCCCAAAGGGGTCGCGACCCACAGGTTGAGAACCGCTGCTTTAGGAGCAGCAGGAGACCAGACTCATTATGTCTCATTCCTACCTGGTCCCGTCCAAGGCGGACAATGGTTTTGTTATCACAGCTGCGGCTCCACCCTCTGAGGACAAAGTGGAAAAGTCACCAGTTTCAACAGTGTGTTGTCTTTTCTGCTGCTGTCTCTTCGGTGGGTTAGAAACGGAAACATTACAAATGGTTCCTGAATTTGCGTTTTACTAAACACGGTCTACCCAAATGAGAACAGGAAATCTATTTCCAGTCTACGACAGCGGATGTAGGAGTGGCTCCTGTGAAAGCAATGTGTCCATTCTAAATCCTCCTGTCTCTAAACATAACCTTCCTCCACATTTATCCTGAGGTCTCACGCTTAGGGATAAAGACATCACAAGAAGTCCTGAATTTTTCTTTTAGCATCTTTCTGAAGCGTGTGTGTGTGTGTGTGTGTGTGTGTGTGTGTGTGTTCACATCTGAAGAGCTGTCACTTGCTTTCTGGGATCTAATTCTTTCAATAAGCAGTTTTAGCAAATAATCCCAGCTGTGGTTCTAAAATCGGAATAAAACAAACTATGCAGACCTTGAATCCATTAATCAAAATGCCTTCAGTTTCCATTCCAACAAAGGCAGAAAGCAGCCCCGCAGCCCACTGTTTTCAAATATAGCTCTCACTGGCTGCCTTTTTAGGAGCCTTTAGGGAGGGCGTAAATCAACAATTTCTGGTTTTCAGTTTCCCAGACTGAAGTGGAGATTTAGTAATTTTCTCAAGTGAAAACAAATTCAATAACTTTCAAATATAAACTCAGCATCACATTTCCAAATAAAGGATATCGAGTTTTGTTTAAACGTTTAAAAAATCTCAAGCTTACAGCTTTTAGCATAATATTGAAACATCATCGGTATCCATTTTGCTGATTTAATTAGGCGGAATACACAATAACCATTCTGGTAACTTCTGCCTTAGAAAAATACGGATGTGGCTGCTGTTATGTATCTCCCTTACTGCTTTCTCTTCGTTATCTCGGCTTTCTTCTCACTGAACTTGGCCTGTTCACAGAAGACATGTGGCTTATCTGTGAATCACACCCACCGATGTCCATGCTCACCTGTGCAAACACATATGATGATGGCAGGTTGAAAATGAGGACTTAGCTTCCCATTTTCCTACAGAAGTAGCAGTCCAGTTGGTTTCTCACAGTGGACTGAGGGTCCTTGGTTTCCTTGAGCTCAGGCGGTTGATAGGAGACGCCTGTAATCCTCTCGGTAGCTTCTCAGCTTGTTTAGGAAACAGATCAAAGAAAGAAGATTTTGCTGCGCGGCATGACTTTTTATTCCATGAGGGAGAATAGCACTTAGTGTCTTTTGTTTGAGGACAAGCTTAACAGGCACCACGAAATGTACTTTCCCGCCGGAGTCCCGGTCAGTGAGCCGGTGGGTCATAAGGTTCTGGATTCCTTACTGATGGTCATCAGCCACTTGTTGGGCAGTTGACTTCTTTCTGTCTCTATCCAGCATTTTACACATGGATCCTCTAGCCTCTTTCTAGAAGAAATGCTTCTAAGGAGAATTATATTGTAATGATGCAATAAAAGCTATTAGTATTTTACTAAGATTTTATAAAAACATTGTTATTCTAGCTCCCAGATATAGTTAACACGGGGCTTTTATGATTATCTTTTTTTTTTTTTAGTGATTAGGTGATACCTATAAAGAAACTCAGAAACATCGCCATCCCCAGTCTGCAATGTTTTAACATTGTATTCCCAAGGACTTCTATTTTCCCATCAACTCAAAACGAGAGCTTTGGCCAAAACCGGTTTGGCTCAGTGGATAGAGCATCGGCCTGTGGACTGGAAGGTCCCGGGTTCGATTCTGGTCAAGGGCACATATCTTGGTGGCGGGCACATCCCCATTGGGGGATTGTGCAGGAAGCGGCTGATCGATGTCTCTCTCTCATCGATGTTTCTGACTCTCTCTCCTTTCATCTCTGTGAAAAATCAATAAAATATATTTAAAACAAAACAAACAAACAAACAAACAAAAAAACGAGAGCTTTGATTTGGTAAGGCTGAGTACAAAGGAGGTTCTCTTTAGTGATGTCGTTACTATTACTCTCCACCAGTTAAAATCCAAATACCAGACTCCAAGCTGTTGGGGCCGCGGAAAACTCAAGCAAATGAGATGAATTTTGTAGAATTAAATGGAATGCTTCCTAGAAAAATAATGTCAAGTCTGAACCCAACTGATGTTGTATCTGAAGTGGGGATGGAGATCATTTTTAGCCAACATTCCACTGCCTAAAGGTTGGTAATCTGAACCCTTTTAATTTGAGCGGTTTGTGGAACAGCTGACCGCCGGGCTGGGCAGAATGTAGGCCTCCTGTTGAATATATATATTTCTCTATTGTCAGGCAAAGGGACATCCCTCCTGCCTCTTTATATCCCAGCTCCCAACATAGCATCCTAAGCACATTGGTCATGCAATAGATATTTAATAATGAGGATATGACTTCAAGATATGATCTGCCTCAGAACAAGTGAGTCCATGGAGACACAAGCTCGGGACCTGTATTAGGATTCTTCAGAGAAACAAAGCTGATATGATATCTGTAAGAGGAGATCTATTATGGGAATTGGCTCGTGCAGTCCTGGAGGCTGAAAGATGCCGTTCGTAAACTGGAGAGCCAGCAGAGCCAGCGGTTCTGCTATCATTTAGTTCCAGGCCACGGCCTGAGAACTGCAGGGACATCCGGTGGAAGAGCTGAGTCTAGAGACCCGAGAGCCGGGGCCGCTGATGTCTGAGGGCGGGAGAAATCGGACATCCCACCTCAAGAAGAGAGAGAGCATGCCCTTCTTCCACCTTTCTGTTCCTCTTGGAGCCCTCAGTGGGTTGGATGCTGCTTCCCTTGTGGGTGAGGATAGATCTCTACTCATCCCACTCACTGATTCAAATGCTAATCTCTTCCTGAAACATCTCACGGACACACCCAGAAAAGATGTTTTACCAGCTACCTGGGTGTCCCCCGCCCCAATCAAGTTCACCCATAAAATTAACCATGACAGGACCGCAGGAATATACTAGTTTGGCCCATACAACTATAAATAGGGAAACACAAAAGTTTCTTTCTTGGATACGTCAGCTGGTGTAACGTGGCATAGGTCTAACTCTTGCCTGATCTCTCCTTCGTGTCTTCATACCCGCTCCATCCGCCTCACGTCTCCCCTAACTCCTCTCTGTCTCTCTTTGGCTTCGTGCAGGTGTTGGGAGTCCCCACCGAGGACACCTGGCCTGGAGTTTCCAAACTACCTAACTACAATCCAGGTAACACTTGATCTGAGCTTTGGAATGCTCCGGGAATTAGCAGGGTGTGAGACTTAGCCACGCTGTGTGTCCTATTGTTGTTAACTCAGCCGGGAAGATAGGTCTCGACAAATTTTCAGGTTCTTGCATTCCCTGACTAATCCTTTTACGAGGAGGACACTGAGATAGTAGTTAAGGTTAGATTAGTTCTCAAGCTCTGTAAACCACAAGTGGCAAACTGCATAAGCATCTAAGTGACTATTCCTGTGGATTCCACATCCATGTCCAAATACACAAATGCCCAAGGAAACAACCGAAAAGATAGTGTGTCCCTTTTGAGCCCGGGACTGTCAGGGGTTTATATGCTTCTTTATAAGAGAAGGGAAGTAGACACTCATTTGGCTCCTTAAGCCTTGGGCAGGCCAGCTATGTGTCTAGATTGTACAAGAGTTCACCACGTGGTCCTCTTCCGTCACGTAGTTGGTCCTCCAAGACTGGCTCCGAGGGTGGATGTGGAAGTGTGAGAAGTGTTGTCCACGGGGGAGGTCTGTGAGGAATGGTCTCAAGGCCATGGTATAGGGGACAGATGAACCAGTTGTCACATCAAAGATGTTGAGACAGAAGGGCAGAGACACAGGCCATGAGCTATATAGGATGATGGGATGTATCCGATGCTGGATATGAAAGAATGGCCATGCGAGAGCTAGACTCCTGCTACCAGGATTGAGGGAGAGGGAGCTATGCCCAGATCAGGACAAGGTTAGAGTGAATGTGGCCCGAGTCACATTTTCTAGTCTTCAGAGTCATACAGTGTCCCACGACTAAAAATGGGATATTTCCTTTCCAAACTGTTGTCACTGTTGACGTTGGTCTGAACTGATCCTGCGAGGGCTTCATGAGAGCAAGAAGCTGGAGAGGGATGAAAGAGGTGGTTAAAGAGGAAAACAATGGACCGTGGAGGCGAGGGAGGGTTTTCTTTCCTCCGGCAGCATCCTCTCGTTTTGCTCAAACAACGATCCACGAGATCAGAGATCTGGAATGAACCAGGATTACAAAAATCTTATAGCAAGCTAAAGGCAAACTATAAAGTCATCTCAGCTTTCTGTGGATGGCTGTACGCATTGCTAAATGGCGTTTGGGTCACTCACGCATTCTCGCAGGTCACCATTTCTAACTAGTCTACTAGCTTGGCTCCTGAGGAAAATGCGGCTGTCTGGCCACAGGGCTTTGGTCCGAGGCAGAGAGAACAAAGAACAGGCTTCTTTCGGAGGACCCGGGCTGCAACAGGTCCTCTCCCCTGTTGCCATGGTTTCTAGGAGAGTCTGGCTTTCGTCTTTTCCGACCCTGCCCATCCCTCTCTTCACCCAGCCTATGGTCTCTCCTCCAGGTGAAAATGGGACCCCGCCCCCAGTTTTTGACAATGGATGCCAACGGGCGTTGAGGGTCCCAGATGGGTTGTAGAAAACAATTTGGATAATGTTGATAGAGAACTGCCACGGGGAGCAGGTGATGTCTCCCCAAACTTCAGACATTTGGGTTTCAGGTTGGTTCAGGCAGTAAAGAGTTTCTCGGCAGAGAAGGCCTGGTTGAGAACAACAGTGATAGTTAACGTGGCCAAATGCTCCCCCTGCCAGATTCTGGACTCAAGAAGGTAACCGGGTTCCCTTAAAACAGTGAGAAATATATCCCATCTTTCATTTTACTCTGTTTCAAAGTAATGTGCCATTTTTTTTTTTTATGTCTGGAGAGAAATCTCCAGATACAATATCAGTTGAGTTCAGACTTGATATTATTTTTCTAGGAAGCATTCCATGTAATTCAAATGAGCCCAACCATTGTAAGTACCTACTATCTGCGGTGCCGTGTGCCGGTCCGTTCTTGGCTGTTGAAGAGCTTGGGTTTGTATTTATTCGTCCACACCTTTCGCCAGTTCTCCTTCTGAGGGGCAGGGTGCTCGTCTGTGAGCCCTGTGTCCGTGGGCTTGAGCAGTGAGTGGCTGTGGAAGGACGAGAGTCATACCTTAGCCACAGCCAAGATGTGAAACCATATCTGTACATCTTAACAGTCCAGCTTCTCTTGGGTCTGGGATCAATACCAGGGATGACTCAGTCATAAAGACTATGTTTTCAAAGGGCTGTCCGCCTCTGTGCTTGAGGGACACCCACTCTGTGAATCGAGAAGTCTCTCTGAGCCTCCTTCTAGCAACCCCATCCCCTTCTCTGAGCTGCTGTTGCTGCTTTGTGCCCTTGTACCCCAATGACTAGGGGACCCGAAGAGGGGGTGGGAGCCAGAAAAACATCACTGAGCAGAACTAGGGGCCCCATGCTGGATGAGCTTCCCAGTGTTTTCCCTTCTGTTCTAAGTTGTAGCAAGGACCCCAAACTTTGAACTCAGCTGGCACCGCAGTTTTGAGGGAGTCAAGCTCAGAACTTGGCAAGCCCTCCAGTTTCCATCTGCACCCCCTTTGCCATTTCCCCGCCCGGTCTGGACTGTGTCTAGGAAGACAGCTCAGGCCCTCTGTGTGGTGGTTAACACAAACAGAGCCCCACCCGCTGAAAGGATCTGTCTGGCGGTTACCTGTCCTCTAGGGACACTGGTGGGCAGGGTTGTAGGTATTCCAGCCCTCAGTTCAGACTCTTGTGCTGATTAAATCGGGGCAATGGAAGAGGTGTGTGATTTTAGAGACCGGTCTTTTGCTCTCTCCCTCCCTCCCTCCATTCCTCCCCTCCTTCCCTCCTTCTCTTCCTTCCTTCCTCCCTTCCTTCCTATTTCCTTCCTTCCTTCCTTCCTTCCTTCCTCCCTCCCTCTCTCCCTTCTTCCTTCC